>JACXGM010005102.1:0-36091 GCA_016801145.1 Umbra pygmaea
GGAAAAGGATGGTGAGAGAAGCAAAAAATCCCCAAGAATCACTGAGAAAGAATTACTGGCCTTCGTGGCATCTTGAGTTCACAAGGTTTCAAAAAGCACCATCAGACACCACATCCACAGACTCTTTGGAAGGGTTGCCAGAAGAAAGCCCCTTCTGACCCCAAGACACAGATGCAAGCACTTGGAGTTTGCCAACCATCGTTTCAATTATGACTGGATGAAGGTGCTCTGGTCAGATGGGCAAAATTGAACGTATTGGTCAGATACAGGATCTCTATGTTTGGTGTCAAAACAGAGATGCGTACAAGGAAAGAAACCTCATACCCATAGTGAAATATGGTAGTGGGTCAGTGATGTTTGGGTCTGTTTTAATTCCAGAGGTCCAGGGACACTAATCAATTCATGGGAAAATGAATTCCACCAAGTATCAGGCAATTTTGGCTGACATCTGGTTGCATCTGCCAGAAGGCTGGGACTTGGCCATAGGTAGACTTTTCAGCAAGACAATGACCCAAAACATACCTCAAGATCCACAGAAATGGTTAACATGCCAAATGTTACGGTAATGAGATGACATATAAAAATATATACTTATTACTAAACTTTAATATTTTTGTATGCTGTATTGTTCTAAACCTTTCTGGTACCTCAAGCAATAAAAAATTGCAAAAATGTAATGTACCAATGTTTTATTTTCAGCATTAAAAATGTTACGGTAAAAAAATCTTTTAGGTCATGTTCCAAAACATTAAATCTTAAGAATTAAAACGATAAATTTAACAGAAAATAACTTGATGTATACAATGTCCAATACAAGTAAAGGGTGCACCCACTACATAGTTTATTATGATATTGGGTATACAGCTTTTTGTCATTGGACTTTCAAATTAGAAAAAATGTAGTTCACGTTCCACAACCATTTCTATTTGGCTTAGTGTTCTTGGGGTCATTGACTTAAAGATCCAGTGTCAGTCTTCTGGCACCATAGCTTCTGAAATGTAAGTGGACTACTTGACCTCAGCTGGTCCTTTACTGAGGTCAATCACCTAATGAGTCCTAGAATAATGTTTTGGCCTAAAACACGGTTGACTCTGCCTGAGGTCGAGTCTGGGAACACACCAGATGCATTTATGCATCGCTTTAAATTACACACAATTATAAAATGCATTTGCTGCGTCATCACAACAGGAATATTCTAGTATAATAGAACCGATGTTTACTGTAATGTCAAGCAGGATATACTGCCTGTGTTACTGTAGTAGTCAAATTTGTTAAAATGTATATTTTACCTAAACTTAATGTACACATGCATTCCGAGTCAATTCACCATGCCTAGAGTCTAGAAATATTGTTATGGGGTTTGAGTACATCTTGGATACTGCAAACTCTCTTCTATTTTGCACTTTCACCCTATTAATCTATGCCTGTATTTCTAATCATGCGAGATGCGGTAGGGCACTTCACTGATTGTCGGGTTGTCAAGCTAATGGTGGGTTTGTAATTCAAATGATTTAGCTACAGGGGTCAGCCCGCTAAAAGCAATGGCATCTGAAAATCAAACAATTTAGGTACATCCTGTCTTATCTAGCCTCAGACATCCTTTCGAAACAGTTTGACCATATAGTACTGTACCATTGGATTACATGCGGCAAAATATTCCTTTAACTTTTCTTAACTTCTGTCTCATTGTGGACTAATGTTAAGTAGTCTAGCCAGCAACTAGACTATTTAAAATACAAAAATATTCCTCTCAAATATATAATTTTATCTTTTCATAACAGGCCAGACGTAATAAATAAAATCAGCAAACAATGTTGATATTGTTAAATGTATTAGCCAAAGTTGGCTTGTTGCTATCCAATACACACATAGCTCTGCTACAAATCAGCTGTTCATTGGTGGTTGACCTTTTCATTTTTTTTACTGCATGACAAAGCAACAGACAAGTAAAAAAAAATAACATATGCAAGACATTGCGAGGTCAGGCAAAGGAATCGCATTGGTTCGGATTTGGCTCCAATGGAATTAATAGTAAATGATTTCACACATTTTCTCTGTTCCAGCTTTAATCCCTGCAAACCCACTAATACCCAGGGTTCCTGCACAAGACGTTGCAAATTTGCTCAATGTTGTCACAAGCTCCTATAAACCTTATTGCATTTATTCAGCTGCCAACAATCTTATAGTATATAATTTCCTCATAAAAAAACATTACCAGATTAAAACATTTGGGATATCTTATTGGACAAATGAATGCAGATCATTTCATATTTTCTCAAATGTGTCTAGATTTGTGGTCTCTAGTTAATATACAGTGATGGCAAATCTTTATTTTAGTCTTCGTCCACAAAATAAAAGTCCTCTTCTTCTCCGCTTTCCACTGAAACGTCCTTGTCAGGAAACATTTCCCACACCACAAAAGATGAGTCATTCTCTGAAGAATAGAAAAGGGAAAATTATTTCCTAAACGTGTTAAATACATTAAGACAAATGGTCATTCAGAAGAACACTTACCGGTGTTGCATCTTTTAATAACACGCTTTGTTGCTGGGGTTGGTGAGTACTGAGGAAAAATGCAATGCAAAACACAGATACATATCTTTTTTACTGAATCATGTTTTTTATATATATAAGTAAAATCTTAATTTCACTAAGCACTGTTGTTCCTGAATGGATTTTCGAAATGGCATCGATTATATTGTATAACTAACCAAAACCATTAAACACGTTGTGTTGAACACAGCCTACCTTTGAAGTCGCTCCAACTAGATTAGGCTTCACTTGGCACTTTTTCATTCTTTTTTGAAGTTGGTAGATATACTTGTCATCATCATTTCTGGTGTGAGAAACAAAAAAGCATGCGTTTACTGCTAATAATAACCTACTCTAAGTTACTGATCTAACAACAAATGTCAAGGAGCCTAAAACAGCATCCACTTGGTTAACCTTTCATACATTAAACTTTAATGTCATAGAGATCTGGAAAGAATTAAGAGACCACTTTTTCTCTGGTTTTATTATTTATAAAAAAATATGTAGTGTTGTCAGACCTTGAATAATGTAAAGAAAACATGTTTATATTCATTTTTAAACAACACAATACTAATGTGTTAAACGTGCAATATGTAATTTTTGGCCGCCAGGGGGCTCTCAATCAAAACATTAGCAAAAGATGTACTTGGATGACGTCGGGAGGTTGCGTGGGATCATGGGTTTTGTTATCGTCGTCAATGACAACCTTCCAATCTAGCGTCTCTGGCTGAACAAAATGTTCACTGACAAAGTAATATATTGTTAAAAAATTATAACTTTATTCACTTTATGTTTGGCGGCTCCCTGGAACTTAGAACTAGAGCAGTCACAGGTTATATGACGCCATTTACGGGCGACAAAATGAAACGTCCCGTGTCTTCGAATTATATTACAAATTTCTCTGGATTTGAAAGTTAGTGGAAACATTTAGGATAATGTAAATACACAACTAAGAAATATATATAATATATGTATAGTGATGTTTGCTTTTAATGCAAAGTATGTATTTTGTTATTGTTTTGATTGATATTACAAGTTAGGCAGCCGCGGTCGGTGGATCTTAATTGGGGAGGATGGGCTCGTATTACGCTCAGAACCGGAGTGAATGGAATGTGTGCAAATCAAAAAAACAATTGGTTTTGTTCGTTGCGCACTATTCCATTTACTCCGGTTCCAAGCGTAATACGAGCCCGTCCTCCCCAATTAAGATCCACCGACCGCGGCTGAAGTTAGGAGGATTTCAAAAATCTATATTTGGTGGAAAAACCCTGATATTCAATTACAGCTTTCATGCATATTGGCATGTTCTCCACCAGCCTTTCACATTTAATCAGTACCTCATTCAATTGAATGTGAGGTGTGTCTGTGTTGGAATTCAACAAACACTGGAATTTAATAGCTGCCATACATGTGGAGATGCTGATTTAAGAAAAAAATGCAGCGGTCTTTAAATTTTTTTCAAAGCTATATATTTATCTTAGTGGCCATTTTATCTAAATCGGCTTGCAGACATGCATACAGACATTTTTAAAATCTGGGAATTAATCCCACCATCCTGTCACTACCAGTGCTCTATGAACAGTGCCACAAAGGAGAAGTATGTCAGTGGGGTAGCTCTGTTTACCTGTTCCCCAAAGCCATCATCCCGGGGGTGATATGGAGACACTGAGGTGTTTTCACTGACGGGAAACCTGACGACCCAGGGGTTTGTGGGTCGTAAACAGAGCGCATCAACACATCCTCGGCCCCATTTGGAGACACGGTGGGCAACTAATTCACAAGATAGCACACCTTTAGTTCAGTCTATCCATTGCTGGATGCGGCAAGGTTTCATCCTCGCCACAATATCAAGCCAAGCTTTCGCTATCATGAACATTTCATTTTCCCCACACACAAGCTTTCAGTAAAGGGGACAGAGGACATTGTTAGTTATTGAATATACATTTTTTACACGCCAGTGTCTATATGCGTTCAAAACACACACTTTCGGTAAACAGAAATATGTAGTCTACTTTGAATGTTGATGTTTTTTCAAAATATAAAACACCTGCAACTTGCAGAGTGGTTTAGATGCGGCACCCTGGATGGCAACGCACCTTGATTCGCTTGTTTTGCATAGGTGAGCTGTTGAAGATGTCATCGTGTTCATCTTTGGGCATATGATCCAGAAGGTTTCGCACCTGCTGCTTCCGCTTCAATGTGCCCTTTTTTGCCGTTATCCAGGACGGTTTAACACCTGGAGTTTAAATGTCACATTACACAATACATTCCCCAATTCTAACTCTATGACTGTACAGACTACACTGTGGTGCATTTTAATTAGTGTTTAGTGGTCGGGTTTCCATTGAAATGCCTATAACACTGGAGACTCGTACTAAACCCTAATGACATCAGGACATTTAACCACCCTAAATAACTTACATGCCTCCTCCTTTTGGGGCACTTTCTTTTCCTTCTTGGCTCTTACGGTGTTCTGGCATGTAAGGGCCTGGGCATTGTACTGCTCCTGGCAATCCCCAGCTGAACGGGTGCTCACCAACCAGGCAACCTTCGTCCAGAAGTCATTAACGTGTTTAGGAATAGATGTCACCGCCCTAAAATCCAAAAACACACAGGTACATTACATATTGTTTACCTGACTGCCATTTGCTTTTACACAATGACGCCTTATGTCAATGGAAAATGTCCCTGTTTGTAGAATGTAACAATGGACTTACTCATTCAGCCTCAACAGTTCTGCTTCTGTCCACTGTTCTGGATGTTCTTTACTTTCCTCCCACTGGACCGCACATCTGCTGCTCTTTCCACTGGAATTCTGCGGGCCAGCCCTTTTGGTTGATTGGGTGTCATCTTCTAGAACCCTTCCAGGTGTCCTTTTTCCTCGTGGGTTTACATGTTGCAACTTGACCACTTTCGCTTTGGATCGCTGCTTCTGTGCATCATCATCAAAATCATTGTCAGACTGGGACATTTTCGTTAATTCCCTCTGCAGGTCATCCGGGGATGTTGACAACCCGCTCAAGGTCATCACGGAATCCCCTAGAAGCCTTCCACTTGTCCTCGTAACCTGTGGGTTTAACGCTCCTGATGTTACTGCCTTCGCCTTGGATCGTTTCTTCTGTACATAATCATCACTGGTAGACTTGGAATCAGTCTTCCTGTAATCCCTCTCCAAGTCATCCGGGGAAGTCAACAACCTGCCCAAGGCCATCCCGGAATCTCCTAGAAGCCTTCCACGTGTCCTCGTAACACGAGGGCTCAACGGTCCTGATTTGACTGCGTTTGCTTTGGGTCCTTTCTTTGGTGAATCTTCATCAGACTCCGAATCGATCTTCCTTAAATCCCTCTGTAAGTAGGATGCCTTTGCCTTGGGCCTTTTCTGTGCAGCTTCTTCATCAGACCGGGACTCACTGGAAGAATCTCCCTCACTGTCCTGAATCCTGTTCCACCTCACCCCGGTTGCCGAGCCGTTGTGTCTGAGCACGCGCCTTTCTGTGACCGAAGGCTCGAGCTTAAAATTGTCCAACTGTTTTGCTGGCATCTTCATAACAAGCACCCTCGGATGTTCTGAGTTTTGGAACTTCGTAATCTGTTTCCCTAGCAACAGTTCTGGGGATTCTTCGCCACTGCTAAGTTTTATCGGGCGCCGACGGGAGAACCGCAAAGTGTTCAAGGATTGTGAGCCAGGGTCTGAGTGTACGTCTGGTTCTGCTTTGCCCCGCGACCTCAGGATAGTCACCCTGGTCGGTCCCATTTGCTCAGGAACATCTCCTGATATACACATCTGAGGTGGAAGACTTTCAGCACCATTGCAGGGGTCGTTGTCTTCAGCCCGACACCTCAGAGATTTGGGGGCTGTGTGACTGGGGATCTCGCCTGGCTTCGGTGGCCTGTGATAAGCTTTCACCTTCCTCACTGGTACTGCCTCCTCTTCGCTGGAATCGACCTGCCGGTTCTCTATAGAACACAGAATAACACTGTTCAATGCAGACCCATTAGCCTGGCAGCTACCTATACAGAAACTTTTAAATAGAGAAATCTACCTTCCGCTGGAGGTAAGCGAATTTTGGCTGATTTTTTGGGGGCATGTGACATAACTCTGGCAACAGGTGTGCTTTGCTCCTGAAAAATCAAGAAAATAGCATATGATAAATGTCACGCAGCAAGTCATCCTACAATGGTGTTTCCATAAAACTCTGAGCGTTTGCAGAACAAAGTCGTAAGGATGAACAAAAATAATGAAGTAAATCTGCACTCCAGAATATAACTGATATACTATCTAATGATTATTGCCTAAATACATCTTAATTATGTGATCCATGCCATATTATCTATGTTGCTACAAAATCATTGATGTTCTCTTGATCTATAATTGTGCCTTTTATGTGACAGCTGTGTGTGTTTGCTCCTTTACACGGATGATGGCTTGATTGGCCGAAACCTTTTTATTTTTATCTCTCACTTCTTGCACGTTACCTTTGGGCATATTAATAAATAAATGTTGATTCTCTAATGCCTCTACCATTGGACATTGTCCTATTTTTCATATGTGTGTGGTTCTCCTGCTCTCGTTGCAAGGATGAGCAACAAATGTTCTACTGGAACTTACAGAATTATAAGACAAATGTCTTACTGTTAATTAAGATAAACATTTTCAAATTTTTTTTTAAACAGATTCGAGCATTAAACTACAAGATGTGCGCTAATATAAGCGTAAGTAAATATGCTGAAAATATTTAGAGTTATTCTGTGCTCACTCATTAATGTATGTCAAACTGACCAAGTTTCAAGCAGAGTAATTTTGGGATAAAACTGTGATTATTGTGAATAAGAAAGGAGCCTGATACTGACCAAAACAGAACCAAGAAACAGACCGTACCGAGTTATGGATAGAGAAATCGTTATAACCATCATGAATGGTGACATTCATGTCGCAATCCAGAATGACCCGTGCCCCTTTCCAGTACTCCAGGGGCGGTTTGAGAAGGCGGCCACTCCGGGAAAATGTAGCGCTGCTTGTGTTACGGCAGGAAACAGCTGCAGGACAAGAAAGATGGGATATGGGATAAATATCTCAGGTTGTCAGCAGATACATGTGTTTTCTAATTAACACTTGTGTTCATAGATTTACACAGCAGCATAGCACTCTGTATTCCACTGCTGGTTTGCTTCTAAAGCTAACCAGGGTCAGGCCTGGTTCGTCCCTGGATGGGAGACCAATGCTGCTGGAAGTGGTGTTGGAGGGCCAGTAGGGGGCACTCTTCCAACTGGTCTAAAGATCATTCCCAATGCCCCAGGGCAGTGAAGGAGGGAACATCTGCCCTGAGTATGGTGTCCTTCAGATGGGATGTTAAACGGGTGACCCAAGGCACTATTCGTAAGAGTAGAGGTGTTAACCCCGATGTCCTGGACTAATTTCCAATCTGGCCCCATACCATCATGACAACCTAATCATCCGTAGCTTTCAATTGGCTCATTCATCCTCTCCCCCTTAACACTCCCCAGACCATTGCTGCAGATGAAAATAAGTTTCCAGTCAACTTGTCTGGTTAAAAAAAGGTAAACTAAACTAACTAACCAAACATACCACTGGAAGAACTTGTGAAATATTGGCAATTTTCAGAAAATATCACTGATCATGCAGAAAATGTTGAATATATAAAAGGATAGTGGTCAAGTTAAGCAATTTATTGTGTGTGCCCTTTTTAAATAATAATGAACTGAAATCAACCAAATGGCACTGATCAAAAGTGTACATATCCTTGAATGATTGGCCTAATAATACACACACAGGTTGACACAAAGGTTGACACACAGGTTTAAATGGCTATTAAGTGAACATTTCCACACCTGTGACTTGTATGATTGTCATTAGTGTTTGTGTATAAATAGTCAATGAGTTTCGTAGCTCTTGAGAGACTCCTGCACATTTCATCCAGGGCTGCACTGACTTTGCTGGACACTGAGTCATGGGGGAAAAAAACGAGGTGTCAAATGACCTGAGAGAAAAGGTAATTGAACTTCATAAATCAGGAAAAGCATAGAAAAAGATATCCAAAGATTTGACATTGCCAATCAGTACTGTGCTCACTCAGATAAAAAAGTGGAGAATTAGGGGTTCTGTTGAAACCAAGCCACGGGCAGGTAGACCAACAAAGATTTCAGCCACAACTGCCAAGACAATTGGTAGAAAAACTAGTGCTGGGCGGTATACTGGTTCACACCGAAAACCGGTATTTATTTTCGTCATGATATAAAAATGTTATATGCCGCCATACCGGTGTATTTGAATAGGCAACGTCCGGAACACTGCGCCGTGCG
The DNA here is from genome assembly GCA_016801145.1 of Umbra pygmaea. NCBI lineage: Eukaryota > Metazoa > Chordata > Actinopteri > Esociformes > Umbridae > Umbra > Umbra pygmaea. The sequence continues at coordinate 8,854 of JACXGM010005102.1, forward strand.
ACACTGCTTAATACATTGTATTCCAACCTGGAATGCTGTTTGATTCATATAGCCTACTGTACTATTTGGGTGGGCTTTTATGTCAATCTGGGTGCCATCTACAGTAGCTACTATAGATTATGTCAGGAAGAACGCCCTGGACACAACGCAAGTGTACTGTAAAATTCGGCAGGAGGAATGCCCCGGAACAAGTCGAAATCATGGTCAACATTTATCTTTCTTGTCAGCAGAAACTGGCAAATAAAGAAAGTTTTGTCTCTGAAGTTTAAAACAATTGAATTTCTAGTGGAAAATGAATACTGAAGTGGTGCTTTCTGTCTTCAGTGAAAGCATACAACCGATAGTTTGTTAGTTACTGTTCAAATTCAGATGGTCTCCATAATTCAATTTACACGCGTTTATGAAGTGACAGTAGTTTAAATGATTATCTTGTTTCTAAAACAGCTACATGTATATTTTTAAGTCTGCTGTGCATATAGCAACTTTTTCATCGTAAGACTAATATAATGGGCGGGTGAACACCATGCTACAATTAATAACATTTTGAATATTGTATTTGTTCACGGTTTTCGGATAATAAAACACTTTAGCATTCGTAACTGCATTTACGTTGTAATTCTAAGAATTTGGCCAAATGGTATATTCTGCATGAGGTGTCTATGATTATTACTGTCTGCTCGTAAAAGAGTTATATTCTGCGACTTGAGTTAGATGGTATAGTCTCCAAAATATGAACGTTTTTATAAAGGGCAATGTCTAAAAAGTAGATATCCTTTCTAGGTCTCTCTGCTGTATATTTTAAATTTGGATCTGATGAGTTAAGAGAGAAACTCTGTGAAGAGAATATACAATATGTGTATAATATATTAAATAGGATATAATATATAGAATAAAATCTATTTTGTATCCCACTTTAGGAAAAGGTGGTGTAAAACAACAGTACAGAACAAAAATAATTACTGCAGCTATCGTGTATAAAAAACTTTCTATATAGCACGCCTCCGAACCGTTTGTAAAAACGTGCATATCACACAAAGTATATTCGCTACATTACAGTAGGCTACTAGAGTGGAATTATTCTACAATATTCCATCATTATGACAGTAAAATAGAACATCCTAAATCAATCTACTGCAATAATTCCTCTCTCAAACTGTAGAAAGAATGCTGGGAACACTTGATTATGCATGAAAAAATAAATACTGTCATATACCGTGAAACCGGTAGAATTTTGACAAATAACGTGATATACATTTTTGGTCATACCGCCCAGCCCTAATAAAAACCCACAAGCAACTTCAGCTGAAATCCAGGCTTCTCTACAAAAAAAGTGGTGCGGTTGTTTTAAGATGCACAATAAGGAGATTCTTGAACAAAAATGGGCTGCACAGTTGGGTTGCCAGAAAAGCTGTGAATGCACCAATGCCACAAAACAGCCCACTTACATATTACCAAACAGCATCTAAAAGTAGTAAATGAGAAGTAAAAGGTAGTGATGAGACCGAAACCGAACTTCATGGTCACAACCATAAATGCTACATCTGGAGGAGTCAACAAGGGCTATGATGAAAAGTACACCATCCCTACTGTGAAGCATGGAGGCGGATCTCTGATGTTGTGGGGGGGCGGGGGGGAAGCTTCAGCGGCAGAGGGAACTTAATCAAAATTGATGGCAAGAAGAATGCAGCATGTTATCAGAAAATATTGGATGACAATTTGCATTCATCAGCCTGGAAGCTGCACATGGGGATGGACTTTGACTTTCCTACATGACAATGATCGCGAAGCCAAGTCGACATTTCAGAGGCTACAGCAGAAAAAGTGAAGGTTCTAGAGTGGCCATCATTCTCCTGACCTCAGTCTCATTGAGCCACTGTTGGGAGATCAGACAATTGCAGTTCGTACAAGACAACCCAAAAATGTACGGGACCTGGAGGAATTTTCCGAAGAAGAATGGGCAGCTTTACCACCTGGGAAAATAAAGGGCCTCATCCACAACTATCCAACTATTTATACCGTCGTTGATGCTAAAGTGGGCAATACACCGTATTAATAACTTAGGGTATGCAAACTTTTGAACAGGGACCGTCTCATTATTTTCTTTATTGCTACATTTTGTTTAACGATTGTGCTATTCTTTGATGCCTTATAGTTTAAATAGTTTAAACTAAAATAATGTGTGTCGCCAGATCACTCATGTTTTCTTTAGAGACTGATTTCTGCCAGGGTATGTAAACCCAGGACTACATGTGTTTTTTAATAAACAGATGCATAATAACAGATGCGTGTGTTTTGTAATATACAGATTCACGTGTTTTCTAATAAATAAATGTTTTTTGTTTTGCCAAATTTTCCTCCCTTTCCAATTCCCTCTAATCCTGCCTTGTTGGCAGCTCCGCAACTCCTTGTACAGATCTGTGGGATAACGAGGGGTGCGCACATGGTTCATCTAACTACATGTCGCCTGAGCCGCCGATTCTTTTTGCACTGTTCATCCAACACAGAAGCCTTTAGTCAGATCATGCACGGGATGATTACGTTCACTGACTATACTTCTGCAATGTAATTTACAGGCGTTGATCTGAACACAAAGACTCGCGGGAGAACAACATGGCAGGATAGATAATCAGATTTATCTAACCCAAATCCCAGGCAGCGCTATGCCAATTTTGCACTGCCTCGTGCAGGAGGCCCGGGGAAAGTCAGCGAACCCAAGGTGATGCTCGAACCAATGACCATCGTGGTGTAGACTGTCCTGCAATGCAGTAACTTAGCCCGGTACGCCACGTGGACCCAGCATGCATGTTTTTCTAATAAACAGGTAAATGTTTGGCTTAATACATAAACCAAGAGACTTGAGTGGGAGTGTATAATGCCAAGCATTTGTACTCACATCTTTTTGTCTTTTGGGATGTGGACGAGGACCTCTTTGTTGCCTTCAGTTTTTGGTCCCTGGATGTTGCCTTGCTCTCTCTGTAATTTTTACAGGTCAACAAGAACAATTTAATACAAGAACAAATAAAAATATTCAGCATAACACCTAAGTAGCTGAAGACACTGAAAGATTGGTAGTGTTTTGGCTTGTTATGGAATGTGCATCAGAAAATGATTTGCTTTTTCTAGTGGTACATATGGAGAATAACATCAAACACTTGCACTTACATTCTTCATTGATTCAACAGTTTCCCCCACAAGATCTCATTGCTATGTGTATTCAGCAGGAAAGTCTGACTGAACAACATATTCTCTTTTCAATGTAAGCCCATCCTAGGGTAGTTTGTTTCCTACGTCCCAGAGTAGGAAAGCTGATACACAATAACGACTCTCTTATGTTAAATCAAAGAGACAGTACCCTAAACAAGAGACACAACTTACCCTTTTGGCATGGACAAAAAGCCCTCAAGGAGTTCCTTCCAATTCTTTGGAAAGCCAAAGATAAATTTCTTTAATAAGTTTGCTGGAAGCTCTGGTTGAGGTAAAGGGAACAAAAATACAACAATATGCTATGTATATTATAAATGCTTCATTAACAGAACATATTCAAACATGGAATAAAAAGGTGTAGTATATTGCCAATATTAAATACAACACAACAATGTTATATTGGCAGTAAACCAACAACATTTACTGTTATTATAAACCAAATGACAACAGAATGAAGTGCAAATTAGATTTGCTGCGCTGTGAGAAATATGTTGAAATAGCTTACATTTTATAACGATTTCACTGGAAATGTGCGATCAGAATCTTTTCAGGCTTACGTATGTCGAAATGTTTGCAAGATTTATTATTCAAAATACTCTAAATGTATTTTCAAAAACTCTGCAGCTCAGCAGAGCAGTTCATATAATGATTCTATCCTAATAACTCTGACACATGCTTTAACAGACATCTGTGCACTGACAATGCATGCTCAAATAATTTGTCTGGCCTGCATGAAATCCAAAGTTTTCTGTATTTTTGATTAATTCTGTTCGAATACAAATTAGATCTGAATACTCCTCATATTTTACCTTGGATGTGACCCGACCTGGTATCCCAATTGGGTTAGGTATTAATTGTATAGAAAAGCCACGGCTCTTGTCAAGGCAGGATAGGAATTTCAAACAGCGCCTGTGTTTATGGTCTCATCTACCTCAGCTCATCTACCTCAGCTCATCTACCTCATCTACCTCATCTACCTCATCTACCTCATCTACCTCATCTACCTCATCTACCTCAGCGCCTGTGTTTATGGTCTCATCTACCTCAGCTCATCTACCTCAGCGCCTGTGTTTATGGTCTCATCTACCTCAGCTCATCTACCTCAGCGCCTGTGTTTATGGTCTCATCTACCTCAGCTTCCTGCAGTCAGTACTCAAACCACCCAGTTCTAAAACAGCGCGTTGGTTGTAATGTACCTGTTTTGCTGAAGTCCGCGTCCATCTGTCCTTCTAGGACGTAGGTGCTCCCAGAAATCGTCATCAGGACATTTTGGGAGATTCGCTCTGTAATGATGTTGCTATGCCAAGGCATCTTGTCGTCTCTTGGTGGAAAAACACAGTGACACAATAAAAGAAATATATATTTTAGCTTTTTCCTCATTTTTTTCCCCCTCCCAATTGTTCTTGATCAAATTTTCCCCTCTAACCCTGCCTTGTAAGCAGCTCCGCAACCCCCCTGACAGATGCGGGATGGTGAAGGGCGATCACGTGGTGCATCCAACCACCTGTCGCAGAGCCCGCCGATACTTTTCACACTGCTCCAACACGGAAGCCTTTGGTCAGATCATCATTACGCTCACCAATTATACTTCGAAACTGAATTTACAGGCCCCCAATCTGCACACAGTGGGTCGCTGGAGAGTGACGTGGCAAGGTAGATAATCCAATTTACCTATCCCAAATACTGGGCAGCGCTATGCCCATTTGCGCTGCCTTGTGCTGGAGGCCCGGGGAAAGTCAGATAACCCATAGGATCGAACCACTGTATGAAGGCGTAGTTTGTCCTGCAAGGCAGCGACTTAGCATACTACGCCACGCGGACTCCCCGACACAATAAGTAATTTACTCAATGTTAGCAATTTTATCCTTCAGGAAAAAAAGATGTTAATGAAACGGTGGATCTATTTAATCCAAGATAGTCAACAAGCTGTCTTTTCTAATCTGAGGTTATTGAAGCCAAGTGGAAAGAACTTTATGGGTTTGGATGGAGACAATATTTTTCTATGCAGATGCTATTAGTGGTAAGAGAACCAATCATTTCTTATTGGTGGTAAGAGAACCAATCATTTCTTATTGGTGGTAAGAGAACCAATCATTTCTACTCACACACGGATACCTTCCACATACAGGCTGTTGCTCCTGCTCTTCAAGGTCCAGTGTCTGAGCTTAATGCTCTTTGCCTACCAACGAACACACACCGTGGGTTATACAGGTACTGTAGATAGCAATAGATTTACTGTAAAGGTACTGATCACATCAAAATCATTCCTTTTTCAAACATAACTTTCCAGTAAAGTAACAAAGACAAAAACAAACCAACTTGAGAGCAAGCAAAACCATACTTACATTGGACCCAGTGGACACTACTGTGGGCTTGGCATGAAACACAGCCTCTCTCTTCCTGGGGAGGTAAATCTTTGGTGAGAGCTGCAGGAGGGGGTCATGAACCAGGCCAGGTAGGTGCCTGGGCGAAGGTGGGTCACAGCTGGGGTCTGACAGATCACTAGGCACAGCCTGGTAAACAAAGGTGTCCTTCTCAATAGCGTTCTCTGTTTTGCCCCCGGTAACACACGCAGGGGTCGACTGGTACTGCCCAGATCCTGTAAAGAACGCGTGTGTGTGTGTACATGTGTGGTGGAGAGGAGTCAACAGTGCATTGATAACAATCCACTACTCTAAATTTTGTTCTATATTATAAATTCTCACCTCCGCTAATGGAATCCGGCCTCCTGTGGTGGTATTGCTCCTTACGTCTGTTCTCTTTCAGGACGAAAATGTCACTTGCTGTAAAATCATGGGAGGGCCGTTGATCCAAAATGGGGGACTCTGTGCGGAAATGCAAAAATGCATAGTATTGAAACTAACCATCTCCACTGTTTCAAAGTATGCCTTTATAACCATTAATTGAGGATAAGTTAAACAGTTCAACTTACTGACAACAAATTCCTCATGTACAATATCATTTGGCTCCATTTTTCCACCATCTGCAGATTCTGACCGGCTCACTGGCATGATGGTTGCCTCAAGGCCACACTGGACGTCCTTGGGGAATGCTTGTTGTTGGATGTGATTTGCTTTGAATGGAGCATGCGGGTATGAAAAAGCCCTCTGTGCTGACTGGGTTGAAAAAGCCAAGGGAGCTGGGCCTATTATGGGTGTGTTTCTATTGGTTGGGATAGATGCCCCACTACCCATTACTTTCGTGGGCAGTCCCTGAAAGTCTTGTTTGTGGATTATATTGTGTGGATGTGCCAAAGCCTTCCTTAGGGGTTTACGCAGTGAAAGGGTCATTGGCTCTGACTGCTCAGATAATGTAATGGAGTTCCTTTCCTTTAAATGTGAAACAACTTTCAATGGAGACAATGATACACTTATAGTATCCGAAGGCAGGCCTTTTGTTGGTGTGTTTTGCAAAAAATGTGAATATGGAAATCCCTTATTTGGCGATTTACCTAGAGAAAGGCTCAGAGCTTCTGACTTGTGAGTGAATTCCTTAAAGTTATTTTCCTTCTGTTTACAGTTCACCCAAGGTTGATTTATCTTTCTTATCAAGTTAAATTGTCTATCTCGTTCTTCGCTGATAGGTTTCTCTGCATTTGATCCCTTACTCTCCACTGGTAACCTCTCCATCCGAACTCTAGCTTTCATCCTAGCAAAAACATTGGCTGGGCTTTCAGTGACCTGCTTGCATTCCAGATTTTGACTTGGGACTCTGCCAGGTGAGTCTTCCTCATAAAAAACTCCATCTAGATTGTGTCTTAACAAATAATTCATGTTCAAGACGTTGGCCAACAACCGACAAAGATGTCAACTAATACCATTGAAATTAAACATTTTACTATATTCAACTGGAGTCCATGTCTCTGTGGGCTATTGCTTTCTGGTTTCTGGAGGGAACAGAATGGACAATTATTAGCGGGTATCTGGTTAGATTCCTCTAGCTATATAGTTAGCTGCAGTACTGTATTTGAGGACATTATAGCGTTTATATCTGGTAACATATTGACCAGATATACCGCGTTTTCAAATGTTTAATCATCCAGGATATTTAATGAACCTCAAACGAAGGACCCAACTATCAAGCTAGTTACGCTTTTATGAAAAAACTTGTCGAAGTGAGTGATAAGGTTCCGGGGTTAACCAGCTTGCTACTGTACTGTAGCTGCCCGGCGATGCCGATTTAGAAGTAAACGATTTGGTTTGCGATCATTAATAATGTACTCAATTTAAGAATGTTATATTAGCTTCCATAATGTATGTGAACCAATCATTAAAATTAACTTACCACCTAGCTAATATTATTCATCAACGCCAGCCATAGATTCGTTGTTTTTAAATTTACTTCAAATTTGCTTGATTGGACGTGATCCAAAGACGTCACTTCCGCAAACAACTTCCGTTCAATTTTTTTGCGTCATCCTAAATTTGGCAGCAAAAAAAACACTTCCGGTGTTCGTATTTACCTTCAGTATAAAAGTCGTAAAACGCGGTACGAATGTTATTAAATAAATATTTTCTGGAGATATCCATAGTTGAAATGTATGTTAAAGGTTATAACGGCATTGGGGAAAATATAAACTTAAAAATAATAACATAAAGGATTTTATTAAAGCACAAAGAGAAATAGCAAAATCTGAATTAAATTACAGTATGTGGAGAACATGTAATGTTAAAAAATAACAATTACTTTATTTTTAGGACAGCATTATTTTCAAATTGCGGTTGCTGCTCATTATTTTTGGACCACGACTGTTTTCTAGCAACACTACATTATACATAGCTATCAAAGGAATAAATATTATTGCCTCAAGAACACAAAAATGTATCCGGAGAAATACTCCGGAGAGTGCGTAGATTCAGATATGGTAAAATAACATGGAACTGTGTAAACTCAAATAGTGTTGACGTTTAACTCCACCCATACCATTGGCCACAATAGATTGCTGTATATAGAATACATTTAGCCTAATTTCTCCAAAACCGCAGTGTACAATGCATCCTAGAAAATACTCAGGTTGGGAAACATTGTAAGTGGGAAACATTGACCCATAACACCAAAACTATAACACAAACTGGGCAATGTATTGTAGGAATTACAGGAGAGTGTAGAATCAGCATATATGGTCAAATCATTTGGAACTGTGTAAACTCAAATGTTGTTGAAATTTAACTCTGCCCACACCATTGGCCATGGATATTGTTATATTATATTTTGCCTCATATTTCAAAATCGATTGTGTACGCACTGGACAGTGTATCCTTTGACTAATGGGGTCTACGTCAACGGTCAATATTGTGTTGATAGATCTAGCATATAGCGGCAGCAAAATTATGATTATTTGGTTATATACCCTCTCCTGAGTATTTTCCCGGATACATTGTCCAGTGCATACAAGTTTTGGAAATATGAGAGATCCTTGCGATCATTTGTGGCCAATGGTGTGGGCAGAATGAAATATCAACAACATTTCAACATGATTCTGTGCACTTTCCAGAGTATTTCCTATACACTGTCCAGTTCAATCGTGATCATTTTTGTGTTATTAGGCAATATGTATGCCACATATGGGATCTGTTGGCTTTATTTATTTTAGCTTGAAACATGGTTTAATATTCAAATTTTAAGGACATGTAAGTTTAATATAACATTGAATACGAATCACTGTTCGTGTTTATACAAGTTTATATAGTGTTTTGCCTGTAATCATGAATACATTTTTGTGCACTTTTCACTAAATGAATCGCAGACTTCTATTTGAAAATTTCGTGACCCGGATGTACATTTGATAGTTTTTCCAGCAAGATACAGTAGCGTCCTTCATAATATACTGTCTTTGAGTAGCGTGGCGTTGAAACTTTAATCTTCGTAGAAAATGTTCAGAATTCAGTCGTAGCTGGTTATCAGATTTTCACAGACGAAGATAACAGCTGGCGTTGCTTAAATATGGCACCTCATCTGGTGCGAACTGCAGCACTACCATCGGAGTTATGGGTCCATGTGTTTGGATATCTGTCAACAACCGACAAATGCAACATTAGATCATGTTGCAGGTATTTCAAAGCAATTGTTGACCATTGGTCCCTTTGGAAAGGCCACACAGTGGTGGTTAGAAAGCATTGCGCGTACACCGGGAACTTCTGGAAAATTCTTTGCCGCAGAAAAATAAAATCAGTTGTTTTACGCAGGGCAAGTTTGAAAGAATGGAAACAGCTTGCCATTTCCGTTCCTTGGCTCACCACAATAAAAGTGGAACATTGTAACGACGTGAAATGTTTTGAAATTCTCAAGCAATTTCATAACTTGAAGAGGCTGTCAATTAGTGGCTTTAGGCAGGGACTGACTGATACCATTGGGTCTTTGCAGCAAGTGACTAATTTTAGTGTTTGCGAGACACAATTAGTTCCAAGAACAGAGATTATTAATGCTGTATCAAAGCTCTCCCATTTGACATCCCTCTTTTATCACGAAGGCAATCACCCTATCCCAAGACAAACATTCCATATAATGCTTAAAAGCTTGCCACATCTAAAATATCTGTCACTGAAAATGGGAACACATACTGGCAGTCTTCCAGATGACTATTTTAATATTTCTAAAACAATCAACGGTCCTCAAGGTGAGACACTCATAAAATTACCTTCCAAGACAATGACTCTTGATGTATCTACTTCACTTCCAAATAATTGTTGGTGTTTGGTACAATACATGGTTGAAATAGGATTTCACCTGCTGGTTATTTAATTGGCAATGTTCTAGCTAGCTAGTGTGTGATATCAAATAGGAAAGTTGTTATGTTGATTGTAGCCTTTTCCATCAGAAATGGCATGTTTCTGCAATAAATTTATAAACTGTTTAGAAGGTCAACAGGTTGGGCAGGCAGGTTTGACCAGACTTGAGCTGCTTGACTACATGGACCCCACATTATCTGAAGAGGCGTTGAAGTTCCTCCCCTCCCTACAGTGCCTGTCTGTGGACTACAGAGACAGGGATGTTCAGCCCACCAAGTGCCACCTGAAAACGTGGTTAAAGGGTCTTCCTCAACTGGCAGTTTTTAACATTGCAAGTAAGTGATTCAGGTCAGGCACAGATTTTTGGGAAAGTGGAGGGCCAGTAGGTGGCACCCTTCCCTCAGCTTTAAATAACCAAATGCATATAATGTAAAGAATTAACTTGATTGTGATGTACTATAAGTATTAAATGTATGCCATCAAAAATGTAAGTTGCTGTATATAATAACTTCAACTCAGTGTTTGAAATGTAATGTGGGGTATGTGGCAGCAATGAAGTATTGAGAGTTACATGATTGTCTATTCTCATTTATTTTTAGAACTCCATGTAAATTACCTGGACATTAATAGACAACAAATAAACATCAACAGTTAATATTTTACTATTTACTGTGGATTGCATATTCACCCTCAAGGATTTGCACACTTTGTAGTGTTCCAATCTGGAACAAAAATATTTTGATTGGGATTTTCTGTCAAAGTTTTGCACAAAGTACAATTAACAAAACCAGAAATGTATGATTTAACTATTCTCTGACACTTAAAAACAAATGTGTTGCCAATGAACATCAGTAGTCACACATTTATTTGAGGGCACCCCCCAGCCCCCACACACCTAATTTCTAATGTCCAATTCTGCCTCTGGTTTGATTTGATGATATTTTCATAATTATTGGATGAGCCCACAAAAATTGTGACACCAAGAAATGCAATAATCGAAGTATGTTACATCACTTCCAAGCATGTGAAAGATGACAAAGAAGTAGCAGAAGTTCTCTGGTCTGATGGGACCAAAATCTAACTTTGCAACTCAAAGACAGCTCCCCTCCCTGAGAATAACATACCAACAGTAAAACGTGTTGACAGAATCTTGTTTTGGGGTTTGGAAGAATGGATGGAGACAGATATAGGAGCATTCTAGAAGTCCGGCATCTTCTTTGCCAAGATGTATGGGCTTAAATTGCAAGTACCAGATGTGCAAATCTGGTAGAGACTTAAAAAAACCTTGCAGCTGTAATTGCAGCCAAATGTGGTTCTACTAAATATCGAGGGGGGTTAGCACTCACTCAAACAATTCATTCCATTCAATTTTTTTAATGCCTTACTTTCTGTTTAACATTAAAAATATATTTTGGACTTTAAAACTGCTGTAGTGTTAATAAAAAATGAATAAAAATACCCATGCAATCTACTCTGTGTATTTTTCTGTAGACGGCCACCCCATAAGTTCGTATGCAGACTCTATTCCGGCCAATGTGACCAGTTTGACGCTGCGCCACGTGACGATGGAACGGAAGGACCTGGCTACGGTCGGGAAACAAATTCCAGGCCTCTTGCATCTGCACTACGATCCACGCAGCCGTAACGGCAGCAGCATCGGAGAGATCTCCAGACATTTTCCCCAGCTTAGGACCCTTAGAATACGGTGCGATATTAATAGATACGGGTTTATTTTAAGAAACCTTGTCCACTGGCAACAGGGGTTCAAGCCTAGGCTCTGCCGACTCTTTGTGCCATTCTGCTCTACACACTTGTCTATTTAGACTCTGCTTTCTACTGTCGTGTCAGTAAAAGTATGAGTAAAAAATAAAAATAGTTATATACACTCACCTGGCCACTTCATTAGGTACACCTTGTTAGTACCAGGTTGGATCCCCTTTTGCCTTCAGAACTGTTTTCAGTCGTTGTAGCATAGCAATGAACAAGGTGCTGGAAACATTCATTAGAGCTTTTGGTCCATATTGACATTATTACATTATCCAGTTGCTGCAGATTTGTTGGCTGCACATCCGTGATGCGAATCTCCTGCTCCACCACATCCCAAAGATGCTTGATTGGATTAGGATCTGGTGACTGTGGAGGCCGTTTGAGTACAGTGAACTCAGTGTTGTCTCCATGAAACCAGTTTGAGATTATGTGAGCTTTGTGACATGGTGTGTTATCCGGCTGGATATAGCCATTAGAAGATGGGTACACTGTGGTCATTAAGGGATGGACATGGTCAGCAATAGTACTCTGGTAGGCTGTGGCATTTAAACTATGCTCAATTGGTACTAAGGGTCTCAAAGTGTGCCAAGTAAATATCCCCCACACCATTACACCACCACCACCAGCCTGAAATGTTGATAGAAGGCAGGATGGAGCCATGCTTTATGTTGTTTACTCCAAATTCTGCACCTATCATCTGAATGTCACAGCAAAAATCTACTCATTAGATCAGGCAAGGTTTTTTAATATTTTATTGTCCAATTCTAGCCTTCATTTCCTATTCTTGGCTGACGGGAGTGTCTCCATGTGTGGTCTTCTGCTGCTGTAACGTGTAGTGCGTTGACAGATGCTCTTCTGCATATTTTTTGTCGTAACAAGTGGTTATTTGAGTTAGAGTTTCCTTTCTATCAGCTCGAACTAGTCTGGCCATTCTCCTCCGACCTCTGCAAACAACAAGGAATTTTCGCAGAGGGAACTGCAGCTCACTAGATATTTTCTTTTTTTCAGACCATTCTCTGTAAACACTATAGATCAGGGATACTCAAATCTTACCTTACATGGGTCAGAGCCTGCTGGCTTTCTGTTCATTAATTGCACCCACCTGGTGTCCCAAGTCTAAATAATTGCTGGATTAGAGAGTTGCAATGAAAACATGGACTGGACCTAGATTTGATGGTCAGATTTGAGTATGAGGGCTATAGATGGTTGTGCAGGAAAATTCCAGTAGATCAGCACCAACAGACATGAACTTAACCACCTTTTTCCCCATTCTGATGCTTGGTTTGAACTTCAACAGATCGTCTTGACAATGTCTACATGCCTAAATGCATTGACCAGCTGTCACTTGATTGGCTGATTAGACATTTGCATTAACGAGTAGTGTACGTGAAGAAGTGGCCATATACATATACATACATATATACAGTGCATCTGGAAATTATTCACAGTGCTTTTCAAATTAATCATTATTTAACTCAATTCTGCAAACAATACCCCATAATGTCAATGTGATAGCAGTGTGTTTGAAATCATAGCAAATTTATGAAAAATGAAAAAGCACATGTACATAAGTATTCACAGCCTCTGCTCAATACTTTGTTGAAGCAACTTAGCAATTACAGCCTCAAGTGTTTTAGTATGATGCTACAAGCTTGGCACAACTATTTTTAGCAAATCCTCTCATTCTTCTTTGCAGGGCCTCTCAAGCTCCATCATGTTGTATAAGGAGCATCGGTGCACTGCCATTTTCAGATCTCTCCAGAGATGTTTATTCAGGTTCAAGTCTGTGCTCTGGCTGGGCCACTCAAGGACATTCACAGAGTTGTCCTGTAGTCACTCCTTTGTTATCTTGGCTGTGTGCTTAAGGTCATTGTCCTGTTAGAAGATGAACCTTTGCCCCAGTTTGAGGTCCAGAGCGCTCTGGAGCTGGTTTTCAGCAAGGTTGTCTCTGTACATTGCTGTATTTATATTTTCCTCGATCCTGATTAGACTCCCAGTTCATGCTGATGAAAAACCGGCCCACAGCATGATGCTACCACCACCACGCTTCACTGTAGGAATGGTATTGGCCAGGTGATGAGCACTGCCTGGTTTCCTCCAGACATGACGCTTGCTATTCAAGTCACAGAGTTCAATCTATGTTTCATCAGACCTGAGAATATTGTTTCTGTCTGGCCACTCTACCATACAGGCGTGATTGATGGAGTGCTGCAGAGATGGTTGTTCTTCTGGAAGGTTCTCTCTCCTCTCTGCTGTAGCTCTGTCAGAGTGACCATTGGGTTCCTGGTCACCTCCCTGACTAAGCCCCTTCTCCCCCGATCGCTCAGTTTGGCCGGGCGGCCAGCTCTAGGAAGAGTCCTGGTTCGTCCAAACTTCTTCCATTTATGGATGATGTAGGCCACTGTGCTCATTGGGACCTTCAATGCTGCAGATATATTTTTTGTCTACAGACATGTGCTCTGACATGCACTGTTAACTATGGGACCTTATATAGAAAGGTGTGTGCCTTTCCAAATCATGTCCAATCAACTGAATTTACCACAGGTGGACTCCAATCAGGTTGTGGAAACATCTCAAGGATTATCAGTGGAAACAGGATGCACCTGAGCTCAATTTTGAGTTTCATGGCAAAGGCTGTGAAAACTTATGTACTTATGTGCATTTTTTGTTGTTAATTATTAATAACAAAAATCAAACACACTTCTTTCACACTGTCATTATGGGGAATTGTTTGTAGAATTTTGAGGGAAATGTAATCATTTTTGGAATAAGGGTGTAACATAACAAAATGTGAAAAAAGTGAAGGCGCTGTGAATACTTTTTACACGCACGCACGCACACACACACACACACACACTTTCTTGACACCCCAGAGGTAATAGAAAATAGAGTTTAAAGTGTCTGATTTACACCTATTTCAAGGAATCTTGTCACTAATCTAAGCCAAGATTAACTGATACTTTCATATACCACTCTTTCAGACACTACAATGTTCCAGAAAGAGAGTTCTCTAGCCTACAACATTTGAAGTGTTTGGATCGGTTGGAGATCCTGGATGCATGTGTACCTACTGCTCACCTGATGGAGCTGACCAACAAGCTGCAGGTCCTGACCAGATACAGAACCCAAATCGTCCACTCACAGAACCCCAGAGAACCTACAGCCTGTTACTGTACCCACTGCTAAGAAGATGTGACCAGTGATGGACTGAACAATGTATCCGTCAGCATACTTTCAGAATCTTATGTGATTTCAAGCAGCTTTTTTTAATCATTTCAATGGCAAAAGATTTATTCAGTCTGAAAATCTTACTTGTTTTAAATGCAAATGTGGCTGATACAAATAAACAAAATGAGGTCACGGCTGTGTGAGTGGCTACGAGGTCACATGCTATCCGTATATTAAACATCGGAACCAGCAGTTGATACTGTACACAACGTAGGAACTTCTTTTCATATTTATATGTTTATCGTTACGCATGGTTGAGTTGCAAAGAATAAATTATTGTAGCTACATGACAATAACGACAACACTTTTTCGATTGAAGTATGCAATTACAATGAACTGATTATCTGTTTTAAAGACCATATTATAATATGAACTGGACAAAAGCTATCTGGAGGAGCACAATCGATGTTATGGGATACATCCATGTGTCTCCAGTGATCACTTATCTCATCCCATCTTCTCGGTTTCCCCAAGAGGGCAGTAACACACATGGCACAGAGACAGTCAAAAACGTCCTGTAGAGTTTCCACTTGATAACACAAACACAAAATGGCTATTTATACTAATGAACGAAACATTTCCTTTAAGTCCTAATTTAAGGTTAAACACAAGCATTGTGGTTAGGTTTAAAATCAGATTTTAATTAGATTATTTTAGAAAAAGCAGAGTTTATAAGTTCCCACTGAGAAAAAGCATTTGAAAAGATGTCTTTTCAAACACAAAAACGTCTTTCAACGTCTTTTCAGTGTCAACTGCTTAAAGGGTTGTTTTGTAAACTAGAGCATCTTCTCCAGTGGCCTGATGGAGCTCAGTGAAGTTCCAGAATGACATTTCTAAAGGATTCTTTACCCACATCGAAACAATACTGAATCATAAGGTGTTCTGACAAGAAATCAACAACATATGCATGTACATACTGTGTGTGTGTGTGTGTGTGTGTGTGTGTGTGTGTGTGTATATATATGTTCACTCACCTAAAGAATTATTAGGAACACCCGTTCAATTTCTCATTAATGCAATCATCTACTCAACCAATCATATAGCAGTTGCTTCAATGCATTTAGGGGCGTGGTCCTGGTCAAGACAATCTCCTGAACTCCAAACTGAATGTCAGAATGGGAAAGAAAGGTGATTTAAGCAATTTTGAGCGTGGTATGGTTGTTGGTGCTAGACGGGCCGGTCTGAGTATTTCACAATCTGCTCAGTTACTGGGATTTTCACGGACAACCATTTCTAGGGTGTACAAAGAATGGTGTGAAAAGGGAAGAACGTCCAGTATGCAGCAGTCCTGTGGGCGAAAATGCCTTGTTGATGCTAGAGGTCAGAGGAGAATGGGCTGACTGCTTCAAACTGATAGAAGAGCAACTTGGACTGAAATAACCACTTGTTACAACCGAGGTATGCATACAAGCATTTGTGAACCCACAACACGCACAACCTTGAGGCGGATGGGCTACAACAGCAGAAGACCCCACCGGGTACCACTCATTTCCACTACAAATAGGAAAAAGAGGCTACAATTTGCAAGAGTTGAAGACTGGAAAAATGTTGCCTGGTCTGATGAGTCTCGATTGTTGAGACATTCAGATGGTAGAGTCAGAATTTGGCGTTAACAGAATAAGAACATGGATCCATCATGCCTTGTTACCACTGTGCAGGCTGGTGGTGGTGGTGTAATGGTGTGGGGGATGTTTTCTTGGCACACTTTAGGCCCCTTAGTGCCAATTGGGCATCGTTTAAATCCCACGGCCTACCTGAGCATTGTTTCTGACTATGTCCATCCCTTTATGGCCACCATGTACCCATCCTCTGATGGCTACTTCCAGCAGGATAATGCACCATGTCACAAAGCTCAAATCATTTCAAGTTAGTTTCTTGAACATGACAATGAGTTCACTGTACTAAAATGCCCCCCACAGTCACCAGATCTCAACCCAATAGAGCATCTTTGGGATGTGGTGGAATGTGAGCTTTGTGCCCTGGATGTGCATCCCACAAATCTCCCACCAAAAAATTCTTGGGTCATAGTCTCGTTGGATCAGTCAACATGACCTTGAAGTATTTTGGTGTATTCAAACTGATCCATGATCCCTGGTATGTGATAAATAGGCCCAACTTTAGATCTTATTTGATCACCCTGGAGCTGATCATTGGCTGAGTCTTTGTTATTGTGGCTATTCTTCAATCCATTCGAATAATGGTTTTCCATTTTTTTGCCTATCATTTTCTGCACTCCTTTGTATTTTTTCCCCTCTCCAATCAACTTTTTAATCAGCATACACTGTTCTTCTGAACAATGTCTGGAACAACCCATTTTACTCAGATTTTCAGAGAGAAATGCACTATAACCAGCATGTACACCATTTGCTGCCTTCGTCCTTGAATAAGAGCCACCTGTTTGACACCTGTTTTTCCACAGAATGAATGACCTCACTGCTTGAACTCCACACTGCTATTATTTTGAACAAGCCCCTTTCAATTAATGATTCAATTACACAGAATTAGCAGCATACATGTCATGACTGTTGGTTTTCTATTAATCTACTCTCCACCTACTAGTAAATGTCGAAATATGATTTATACCAAAACCAGTCATTGATCTGGTTAGTGATGTTGGACTGCTATTATTTTGAACACAACTGTATGTACATTGCTCCAAAAAATTAAGGGAACACCAATCATTACAGTGTAACACCAAGTCAAGTAAACTTCATGGGTATCAATCTGTCCAGTTAGGAAGCATAAGTGAAAGTGACAACATGTTGAGAGGCAACAGCAAGACAACCCCAAAAAGGGAATGGCTTTGCAGATGGTAGCCACAGACAATTGCTCTCTCCTTATCCTTCCTGAAAGATTCTTCTTCAGTTTAGCATTTTGCTAGTGTCCTTGTCACTACTGGTAGCATGAGGCGGTACCTGCAGCCTATCAGGTTGCAGAGGTAATCCAGCTCCTCCAGGATGGCACATCCATACGTGCCGTTGCAAGAAGGTTTGCTGTGTCTCCCAGTACAGTCTCAAGAGCACTGAGCAGATGTGACAGGTGTGAAAGAGTCTGGAGATGCCGTAGTAAATGCTATGCGGCCTGTAACATAATCCAGCATGACTTTTTAGGTGGTCGGTCAGTGATGGTCTGGAGAGGCATATCCTTGGTGTCGCACAGACCTTACGCTGCATCAGTGGGCCCTGGGTTCCTCCTGGTGCAGGACAATGCCCAGCCTCATGTGGCCAGAATTTGTAGGCAGCTCCTGGATGACGAAGGCCCTCAGGTTCCCCAGACATCTGGGAAGTAATGTATCAACGCATCCGACACCACCAAGTAGCACCGCAGACTGTCTACTAGCTCTGTGAGGAGATCCCCCAGGACTCCATCCACCATCTCATCAGGAGTATGCCCAGATGTTATCAGGAGTGCATACAGGCACGTGGGGACCATATACGCTACCGAGTCACATTATGAGTTGCCATGATGAAATTCACGCAAGTTGGACCAGCCTGTGATTTCAGTTGTTTACTTTGATTTTCTTGTGAGTTTGAATCCAGCCCTCAATCGGTTGGTGATTTTGGTTTCCATTGACCGCTGTTACGTAGTTTTAAATCATGAAAGGTACAGTAAAGAGTTTGATCTTTAATATGTTAAGTTAATTGAGAACCGATTTATGATTTGAGAGTTCCCTTCATTATTTTGAGCAGTGTATTTCTGTCAATGTTGTTAATCATTCACAAAGCACTGCGAAGGTAGTTTATATGTTGAACAAAATTATTCCCCAACATGCAATCATTTTAAAGATTTTAATGATTAATGGAGTATCTTTGCAAACTAGAAATGCTCACTTAAAAGGAAATAAACAATTTGTGCACAACATTTAAAAGAAGTAATGTTTTTCATGCATAATCCTCAGCAGTTATAGCTACAGTTCCAGAGCATAGCACTTGCACTGTCATGGTTACACAGAAAGCCCCCTGTGGTTTTAATCCGACTATCCACCTGGCTATCCATCCACATCACAGGTGGCCATGAATAAAGAGGAGGAGGAATGAGCTGAAAAATCATGTTTTCCTCTCTGGGGAAATGTTTTGAGACACAAAACACATTTTCATTCACACACCATTCAGGCAACATCCACAAATTGGTTTTGCTGGCAAACTTCAAGCCACATTTCCTGGGGCACAAACGGCAAAACTACTTAAGTTGAGGAAATGGAAGCGTTCAGAAATGTTGTTCTGAAAGCTAAAATGATGTTTGCATCCACCAGGTAATAATCCAGTTGTCTTCAACAAATTCTATATCGTGATTTTCCTGAATTGCTGAAGGGCAGGTTTTGTGACATGTTGAAATGGATTCTTCCTATCTATCTCTTAGTGTCTTTCTAAAATGAAGAAAAACATCTTAGTTGGAAGCACTGACAAAGTGGCCACCTCACCACCTGTTTTGGTGAGAAGCTAATGAATGTTCTTAGAAAAATGTGAACCATCAATATGATAGACAGCTAGCTCTCTAAGAACACCTCACCGTCAATGATATACACAATTCTCATTTCAACCTTGTTTTGAGTCCAGAGTTTCTGTTCAATTAAATCATTTGCTAATGTAGTAAAGCGTGTTCTTTTTTATTTCTGATGGGCGTCTGAGAGGTGAAATAAAGCTGATGGGCCATTTAAAAATGTAATTAACCAATGTTGGATTATCAAGGGGATGTACTGGAGCAACTAAGGATTCTAACTTCAAATTTACCTAAACATTAATTTTAAAAAAGTAGACCCATTTTCAGAGAATACTGGCATTCGCTGGCTGGCGATTTAGCCTCTAATTTCACAAGTGGGTTTGCTGCACTACTCAGCTGGGTAATTCTGGATTCATTTTGAAAGCCAATTGATTTTAGCATGAATAATATAGGACAAATTAAGGCACACTCCTCATTTACCAATTGCACATTTGTGGCTCTATCAATGCATTTTGCAGCAGTATTTTGCCTTCAGTAAAATGCGTAGAAAAAAAATCATGCAACATGCAAACATGCATAGTAGCAATGTGTTTTGAATGAGGATAGCTTTCTCTGTCCTTTATATGATGAATTGTGTACATTTCCAATACAGAACACTAAAAATAATGCTTAAATAATCTATTAGCCATATTGGTATGGATGCAGTAGCATCTCTAGAGGGACAAATAAGCCTGGTGGCAGTATCATTTATCATTTTCATTGTGCAGTGCTGGAAACTCATTACAACATCTGCACTGACATTTCAATGTATCCATTATGAGGGATTTCATACTGATTTCTCTTTGTTAAGACTACTACTTTTGATCGTTTTATCACTGCAGTACCCAATTTGTCGTAGGTGACGTTGAATGAGATGTGAAAGATAGCTTGGCAGAGTTGAGAAAATGACAGGTGAGGTTAGTGAATGGCCAAAGCACTACACGTGTGAGTAAACACAGCACAATAGCTCAATTCTTATCAGTAGGCAATTTGTATTTCTTGCAGAGATGAAGTTGTACCTTTCCATCATTATAAATTGCCTGCCCATAGTCAGACATGGGTAGGAGTGAGCTTTGAACAGTGCTGGATTAATGCAGGGGCTGAGGTTCTGAGGCCTAAGATTTTCAGGGGCCCTTGAGACAGAGTAAAATAAAGCATGTGTGTAGATACATCCAGTTACCTTCTTATTAGCCACACATCGATCACCAGAACAGACCCCTACGCAGAAAAGCCTGAATTCCGTAGGAGTCCGATTCTGCATGCAAAGTGCTGTAAAATGTTGCTGGCTTCCAATTCTTAATCTGGTAAAAAAAAGTCTGTTGTTTTGTTCCTGTGTAAGATATTTACCCCAAATTGCTTTAAGGTTGTTGCTGAAAATAAGATATGCCTTCATGGACCTTTAAATATAAAATATTCAGAAACAATACATGGTATGGTACATTACACTGTTGCATATATATCCATGCAGTTTCCCTTACATGAGTGCTACCAAGGACAAATTTTGACTCATCCACAGACACCACAGGTTATGAAGGTAAAACAGTGACATAAGTTTACTTGTAATTCGTTTTTTATTTTTGTAAAAAGTGTGCATTCAAGTTTTTATGTGTTAATTTTTTTGCACTTTCGAAAATAGTTTTGTACTAATTTTTAATTTGTAATTCATTTGTCATATTAGTGCCCATATCACTCTGGTTTAAAAGGCGATTTGACTTTGCTTTTAAACAAACGTTTGACTCGGATACATTCTAAACAAGACCTTAGGTTGCATTTTGGCAAGAGTTAAGCTTTATGGGAGCAATCAGTTCATTGGTCAGTATACGTTTGGGGTTTCTGTTTGAAAACGTAGTGAATCGTCATGCCACAGACTGGTTTACAAGTAAAAATAATTTTGTTAGAGCCGCTAGTGGAATTTTAGTGACAAAACTCTGCGTATTGTTTTTTTGGACTTTTGCAAGAATAACTTTTGATGCTTATTTTTTTTTACAACTACAAAAGTAATTCCAAGGTTACTGTCATGATTTGGTGTGTGAATGGAATGGTGAGAGAGAGACCACAGGCAGTGGTATCTTACAGACTTGAAGGTTTAATTGTAGATTATCCAGGGAACATGACATTAATAAGTAGTTGCAGGTGACACGAGATGTGAGCAGCACAACGGTAATATATATATATATAACTTCTAACGCTCTTACCGTGGCGTGGAACACGGACCATAAATATATATACTGTATATACAGAGCGTGTGCAATATGCTCGAACAAGACTACACTCTTCTCACAACTTACTGTAGCGCTGCTCCCGGGAAATTCCCCACACATCCAACGGTATACAGAATATTAATGAACCGCGCCTTCCTCTTATTCACCTGGACATATATATAGGGACTGATCATTCAGCTGGATGTAATCTACTAATTAGGCGCAATCAGTCCCTATACCAGTACCAAGTGAAAGAGAGGAAGGCGCTACACAACACACATAATAGAAAACTCAATTATACCTTCAATTAACCGAAAACAACAACATATAAGCACTGGCCTAATATACTATGAGTAAACACAAACCCTATATATACACACACACAACAGAAATATACACATTTATTAAGAGTCCACTGAGTTCATTTGGAACACGAGTCCCACTCAGGGACTCCTTTGACAGTTACAAGTGTCCAAAGAATTTTAATGCAAAATGAATTACAAAAAAAAACTTGTGTACAAAACTATTTTTAAAAGTGAAAAACGAATTACAAATTGAAAACCTTTGTACAAAAATATTTTCAAAGGTGCAAAACAAATGTAAATGCATTTGCCCATTAAGCTGATAGGCAATAAATGGTAACTAGGCTACTATGGAGACATCATAGA
This sequence comes from Umbra pygmaea, assembly GCA_016801145.1. Lineage (NCBI taxonomy): Eukaryota > Metazoa > Chordata > Actinopteri > Esociformes > Umbridae > Umbra > Umbra pygmaea. The sequence continues at coordinate 31,129 of JACXGM010005102.1, forward strand.
AATGGAATGGATAGAAAAGACATTCCAATTCAAATCAATGTAGCAGAATGGTCAGAGCGGCAGCCATTTTTACGTGTACCATTCCATTGCAAAGATCTAGCAGCTTACTTTTGCATTAAACTGATTTGTGTGTTGTCATTGTGACAACTAACAACAATCGCCATTTTGTTGTGTACTAATCGAATGACCACGCCAAGCAGTTCAATGGCCTTTCTATCCATTCTATTTCTATGGGAGATATACTGTATCATTTAAATATAAACCATTCATGTTTTTTGTAATAAAATGCATTTGGTTATGTAATTTTGCATAGGGACAAAATGTGTTTTACTATTAAAAGCTGACATTTTTAAAATGATGTTGATTGAGGCAAGCAGATGCCATTAACGTGTGCTTGCATTTTTTTTATGGAAAAGTTGTATGCAACTTGCAAGACTGCATATTCCTTCTAATGTGTAAACACAAAAGTGTTTACTAATGCCTTATTTTTAATTAATATAAAAAATGAAATACATTTTTTCTTCCACATGGATTATTACAATCTACATTTGGTGATTATTTACAAAAAATACAATGAAATCAAATTCAATTGCATCTTGTAATGTAACTAATGTGTCAAAGTCAAGGGTAAATACGTATGTAAAACACTGCAGGAAGTGAGAGTAATGAATCTGAAGGATTGATTTATTTAGTGAATTGGATGTTCTACCTAATAAGCTGCCTACTCAGTGTATGAAAGTGTACCCGGGGCCTATGATTTCTCAACCCGGCCCTGGCATTTAGAACCCAATGACATTCTGATCACTCTCATTTCTCATGCTTTAGCTCACGTTAAAATCGGAGGATCTCATTATTCTCTATTGTTCCAAATGGTTCCATTACCAGTTAAATCATGTAATCTTTGCAAACAGGAAATTTCACACTTATTGTAGTTACTTTTACAAAGTGTTACAAAATATATATTGACAGTACAATTACGGCAGTGTAGAAGGCCACTCTGTCAACATGTCGGATTGGTTGTGCAACCTACTGTTGAGCGGAGACACTACACTGCATTCAAAGTTTATTTAGGGCCAGCTGAATGGTGAGAATTTAGAAGACCCCTGAATACGAGATCATTTCTATTTCATAACTCGTTCAAAGTGTGGGAGAAACACAATGAATAAATTATAGTTTCTCTGAACTTAGATTCTAATGGTATCATCCTCTGGGAGATGACAGAAAAGATACAGACATATGTATAACTGACGTCTTTATAAATAATATACATCTCACTCCAACAAATGTTTTTGATCACATTTGATGCGATGCATTATTAATTTGTTAATTTTAAGAAGTACTTCTAAAGTTTAAATCAGTATTTTGTCTGTTGAAGCATAATTCAGGTGCTCAGATTAAACAGAAATTAAAAAGTAAGATGTTAAGACTGCAAAACAAATTGCTTTTTCGGATGTTGGTGTAAACGCAACACTTGCCTCTTGTGCTGTCTGGAACATGACCACTTTAGAGACCTCTGTTATAAATCTTTCATGCTACATGTTTGTAAAAGAGCAACATGTTGTTTCAGCTGGGAACTGAGTTGTTGCTGAAAAGGGCTGTGTTTGTGTCATTAGAATGGCAGTAAGGGTGTTGAGCCATCAAAGTTTGTTAGTGAAAGAACAGGGAATAGCTGCCATTTTAAATAAAAATGTGTCCTTCCCAAAATCCCTGTAAGCTTGTTTCATCAACCTGGGTGGAATGAAGACACAGCACTTAGATAAGTTATGAACCCTATGAGTTAATTTAATATCCACTGATGATCAAAGGTTTCCTTTTAGCCCCATTTATTTTTGATTGCAGGGGACACTAGAATTAAAAATACCTTAATAGACAAGGGAGTGACATGTTTGAAGTCCAAGAGGTAATGCATGCTAATAAAGCTTCCAAATACAGGTTAAATTGTTAAAAAATGTATCTGCTTTGCTGAGCCATGATACATCATTTTCACTGTACATGCGATTACATCTGTGTTTTCCAGTACATGTAAGAAACATTTTTTAAAGTTTTATTTCTCCCTTGCTTCCTCCACAAACATTTTTGCTTTCGTTAATAAACCTCCCGCCCAGGCTCTGAACACTTGTCCAGTGTCCGATCCCTGTGTCTCACCTCCTAAACAATGCGTATCAGACAGAGGACAGGCAACTTATCAGGAAAGAAAGAGATAGTCCAGAGGCAGTTATGTCATCCGTTAGACAACATGAAATTAAATCTGTCAAATCTATTCTGAAATATGCCACTGGATATCAATAATGAAACAGCCTGGAAAGACAAATGGAACTTCACACATCTTATCTGCTATCCTATCGACATTTACATTTCATTGTATTCACTGAAAGCTCTGGGCTGTATGCCGAAGATGTTTGCTCAAAGACTGATCTCCGGAAGTGTTTCTTTTAAATCAAGGCCTGCCGGGCTGCTCTCTTCAGGGTAGCTAGACCTCCATTTTCTAGCCCTCGGGCTTAGAGCAAAAGCCTCATCTGATTTTCATGCACGGCAGCACAGGATTGGAGAACTCAACTATCAGTCAAAGAGAGCTGAGTAGGGGAGCGTATCTCCCGCTGGTTCTAACTCACTGTAGACTAATGACTTTGTCAGAGAGGGAACAATCTGCATTCATCATGTCTTATCTGCTGGCCAGTGGTGCTGATACTGGGTGATGCATCTTCACTCGGCTTTCGCAGGGTCAAGGACTACGTGATTGAGTTGGAGCCACTGACCCGCTGCACTTTAAACACACGTACGCGTGCAAGCATGTTAACGCCTACACCAACACACAGACAGGCAGACGCCATCACTTTGACACACACACACACAGGTTACTGACCATGCATGGTATATTATAATATATGTAAGAATGGGCCACTCTCCTCTAATAGCATTGGCCTACTGTTGTACAGTGTATGAGATGTGTGTTCTGATTCAGGATGATCGGATCAACGGGGTAACCCCCATCCCCCAACCTGGTAACCGTGGCAACCGATGGGATCTGTGAAAAGGAGCTGTGAGAAGGTGAGCGATGTGAACACAGCTCCGAGTCCAGCAGGGCTGTAGAGCTGATACGATTGGTTACTGTCCAGCGGTGGCTGCTTCGAACGTGCACACAGTGACCAATCGTATCAGCTCTACAACGGAAGGCTGGGGGAAAATGGATGAAAACAAATCCCAGGACGGAAGTGCAAGCAGTGATTCATTCTGAATTTGGGAACTGTTGTTAGGATAGTTAACTGTGGGAATCCTGAGGTGAAATAGGTTGAGCGTTGCAATGGAGAATGAATTGTATCTCTCATAGACCAGGACCATGGCACCCACAGGCCTTCCAGGACAAGGCAGCTCCATATCCGGTATCATGGAAGAGAATTCATTTTTCAATAGTAATGTTTTTCTCCTCCCCACCCCATGAATGTATTGTTCTTATATCTGCACACCCCCCGATGAAACATATTCACAAATAATGATTATGACCAGAATAAACAATAACTGCAGAAACACATTGTTAACTAACATGAATATATCGACGGTAGCACTTCAGCATGGTTGTGGCCAGTTAGAGCTACGTGCCAGGAAGCATACCTTTAAAGCACCAGGGGGAACAAGGGTTGTGCTATATTACAGATTATGCACATTATGGCTAAGTACGAGAAATCAGACACAGCACTTAGCCGTTGTGTATTGACAATATACCACAGCCCACTTCTGATTTCTATATTTTTTTCATTTTTTCATATTGTTGTTATTTTCATTAGACAGGACAATAGGAAAAAGATGCTAGATTCCAAGAGAGGAATGGAAGAGACAGTGGCCGAGCCTGAGATCGAACCCCTGTCGACATTGGGCATGTGTGAGCATAAACCGCTACACAATCTCTTGCATTGATTCCTTTTTGCAGATACAACACCATGTTTAAAGAATATACATAATATAGAATATATAACATTAATGTCCGAAGCAAGAAAATTTGATGGATTCAAAAAAACTCCTTTTGAAAGGACAAAGTAGGTAGAAAGTATAAATGATGCTGGACCTGCCATTTATACAGAATAAATGCCCCTTTCTGGCCCGCTAATGGATTTTAACAAACATATTTGGGAAAAAAAGTTTTTAGCAAACAAAGGCACCATGTTAGTCATATCAGCAGCCCAAGTACAACAGATAGCTTTCCCCCACACTTCATTCAAAATGCCCAGAGTACTGAATGGAAATCTACTCAAAACTGTGGGCTGCAAAAGTGGGTCAAATCTGTCCACACAATGAACAGGCTCGCATCACCCAGCAGTGCGTTGACTGTACACGCCATTCAGAAATCATAAAATGCAACTAAGCATGTAGCCAATGTGCTGTTGCACCCTGGCTTATATTATGACCAGTTATTACATGTGTGGATGAGCCATGGTTTGGTCATCAGGTCTGCCTGTAGAGGGCGGATACGTTCCTAAGCCCAAACAGATCAACGAATACACGTTGAATCACAAACACAGCCTGTTTATTGTTGGGCCCGGATGTCTTGCGGTACATTGTTGTAGGATGATAACCTGTCCATGACACCTTCAATTTAACTAACAGAGCTAATCAAATATCCAAGCACAGCTGGCTACCCGAATGAAGCAGTGGTAAAGCACCCTACGTACAGCTCTTCGAAACCTTGCATGCTGCATACAGAAAATAACTTTGGGTGTGGCATTTGCCATTGTAAACGTGTTCTAGGGACTCCCTGTTGCAAATCTAGAGTCAGTAACCTTAATTGTTGCTGTTGGCTGGGGAATGCAATCTCCTCAAGGCACATATGTGCTGCTGGCAAGTACTCCCTGGTTTAGCAAGGACCAGTGTGATCTAAATTTAACTGCTTGGCTTTCAACTACATCAGGTATATGGTAGCTGGTAGGAGGAGCCACTAACTAAGATAACCCAGATAACTTTGTCCAAATCC
>JACXGM010005103.1:0-14879 GCA_016801145.1 Umbra pygmaea
TAAATACAAAATGGAGTGAGCAGGTGTGGTGAATCATGATAATTGAGTCCGGGTATGGGAACTGTAGTTCTGAGGAAGTATGACTAGGGAAGCTGTAGTCCACAGGAAGTAGAACTGATGTATGGGAATTGTAGTTCTGAGCGGGATGGAATAGGGAAGTGACAGTGTCCAGGGAAGGGGAACTGGGAATCGTTACAAGGTTATTGTTTTATGAGTGATGTTAAGTGACAACTGTTGCTAGTGTTATGGAAGAATGAGTTGATTTGAGACATATTCATTGTTTTGGTAGTTTTAGTGCATTTTGGATGTGAAATTAACTACTGTGCAACACTGAAAGTTGGTTATGAGAACTGTGTGTAGAGTTTTGAAACAGATACCTAAATATTGAGAAACGGGTCCTAGTGATTGTAAAAAATATAATAAAAAAACTGTTTAAAATATAATAAAAAACTGTTAAACTATAAATATTGTTTATAACATATATATAAATGGGTAATATACAGCTTCATTCCTCAAACTTAACATTTAGCTTATTTGATCAATGTCTCTGTATTTACTTTGGCTATTACTGATGATATTTTGTTTAATAGCGTATACATTTAAGTTATCTCTATCTAAATAAATGCATAGGAGGATATTACACATTGAAAGTGGATAGACTATTTGCAGTTACTATTCACCCCCATTACAAAATGGGCTGGTGCACCATGAAACTCCCAGTCTGAAAATGTGTCCCACACCGGCCCTGACAGTGGCACTACAAACCAGTCTCGCCCTTTACTGACTCATATCTTCATCTGAATAATATAGTTATATATATTTAGATATAGAAAAGCATGTACGTATATATAGGTAAACACATTGGTGTTGGAGACTATGTATATAAGATATATTGAAGATAACCATGCATTGATGTTGGAGATGGGTGTTTCTAGGCATAGGGTGCCACCTTGCCGATTGGGGGTTGATTGACACTTCACAGCATCAAAGTGTCAACTCCTGAACTGTACATGTGAAAAACGAGTGGTTGGTACCGTCCGAAAGAGTTCTACTGCAAAGAATGAGTGCTAGCTCGGCTATGTGGGTTCATGACTGCCAGAGATATCGAGTCTCAAAGTACTTCTCATTGTCTTTCTTCTTTATTTTATTTTATTTTTTCCTGATTTTCCTCCTTTCCAATTCCCTCTCTAATACTGCCTTGTCGGCAGCTAAGCAACTCCTTGTACAGATCCATGGGATGACGAGGGACGCGGATAAGGTTCATTTAACGATATGTCGCCCTGAGTTGCAAATTCTTTTTGCAATGCTCACCCAACACGGAAGCTTTTATTCAGATCACGCACTGGATGATTATGTTCACCATCTATACTTCCGCAATTGAATTTACAGGCACCCGATCTGAACACAAGGAGTCGCTGGAGAGCGATGTGTTAGTATAGATAATCTGACTTATCTAACCTGAATCCTGCACAGCGCTATGCTAATTTAACGCTTCCTCATGCAGGAGGCCAGAGAAATCTGAGAACCCATGGTCAGGCTTGAACCCATGAACATTGTAATGTAGAATGTGGTGCACTGCAGTGACTTAGCCCTCTACGCCACGTGGACCCCCTGTCTTTTTTCTTCTAAAAACCTTACAGAAAAGAAGTAGGAAGTGAAAATTACAAAATAAGATTTCTGCAATAAGGTAAGATTTATTACAGAGATATGTAACAGGTGTCCCAGTGTATGTTGAGTGTTCTATTATGTGTGCTGTGTAGCTGTCACGAACTGTAAGGATGTTTTATGTATGGTGGCAGGATGTATGTATTTATGGTTTCATGTGTTTTGTAGAGTGTATGTGTTTTTGTTAATGCGCCGAGGTACTTGGTTACTCATTGCGCATGAATGCTGCATTGGGTAAATACCCACACCTGTGCGTAATGAGTAATCAAGATGTCTATTTAATCCCAGCGTTCTGGATGGTCGGCGCACATTATTGTGAGTCAACTCCTGTCATGGAGGAGAGAAGAAGAGAGGGGCATGTTCCAACTTATACCTGAGCTGTTTTTACATAAGAATGTACATATTTGATTGAACATTCACCTCGTTATGTGTCGTACAATATGTATGTTTCATTGTCAGAACCAGGCATACATTATACAGAGTATTCGCGTCCGATGCCGCGTTAAAGCATCGTAACTATATATATGTTGTGCAGTTCCAATGAACTATGTATCAGCAGTTCGTCCTCTTCACTCTCATGTTCATTAAACATCAAGAACGCTCCTTGTGCTCTGGTCTCCAATCTCTCCTCACAACAACATCTCAGATGTGACAGTAGCGCCTTCCTCTCTTTCACCTGGCACTGATTGGGGACTGAGTTGGTCTAATTACCTAAACACTTACAGCTGGTAGCTCAGTCCCTATATTAGTCCAGGTGAATGAGAGGAAGGAGCGGTTAATTATTACATTGTCACTGTGTGAAGGCTGTCGTCCGGGGGTTCATGCAAGGTATGCGACTGTAGTTGTGAAAAGAGTGTAGGTTTGTTTTAGTATTTATACATACGCTCTGTGTTTATATGATGTTACCGCGTCTGTGCCACATAAGAGCACAGTATTTATGCCCATATATATATTATCGTTGTGCTACATGTCTGATCACCTGCAACTAGAGAACCTGTATACTCCCTGGATTGTGTATTAAACTACCACAAATCATCTACCTGCCTGGGTGTCCCATTCTCTCTACACCACACACCAACTCGTGACAAAATAAAAATGCATTGATGTTGAGACTATGGATATAGAATTTATTAAAGATGACTATGCATTAATGTTTGAGACTATGGATATATAGGATGTAATGCAGATTAACATGCATTGATGTTGGAGACTACGGATATAGGATTTATTAAAAATGAAAACTCATTGATATTGAAGTTTATGGATAGAGGACTTATAAAGTATAAACAAATATTAATGTTGCAGACTTTGGATATAGGATTTCATAAAGATAACTATTAATGTTGGAGACTATGGATATAGGATTTATGGATATAGAAATGGATGATTCTATGATCAGTAAGTCAGTTAGTCTAGAGGTTAGTGTTTTAAGTCAGATGTGAGGCAGAAAGAAGACAGTTTTTTAAAGAGGGCAGCCAGTTGTTTGGTAGGAAGGTGGATAGGAAGAGGGGGACACCGCTGATGTCAAAGGGGCCGGACAGAAATAATGTCCACTGTCAAACCTGAACTGGTCGTGTGTTGGGAAGTGACCCTCCTCCTTACAGCTTTCCCCAACCTCTCTTTTACTCCACCCTGTCTGTCTTTTCCTCCACCATGTCTGTCCTCACCTCCAACCTGTCTGTCCTCTCCTCCACCCTGTCTGTCCTCAGCTCCCTCATGTCTGTCCTCTCCTCCACACTGTCTGTGTTCTGCACCTTTTCTGTCCTCTCCCAAAGCTGTCTGTCTTCTCCTCCACCCTGTCTGTCTTTTCCTCCACCCTGTCTGTCCTCAGCTCCCTCATGTCTGTCCTCTCCTCCACACTGTCTGTGTTCTGCACCTTTTCTGTCCTCTCCCAAAGCTGTCTGTCTTCTCCTCCACCATGTATGTTCTTTACTCCACCTGTCCATCTGTCCTCTCCTCCACCCTCTCTGTCCTCTCCTCCACCAGGCTAACTGTTTCGCTCCTCTCATCTGCTCCCCCTGAACTGACAAGCTAAAGCATTGACCTTGGTTTTTACTGTAAATATTACATAATATAGGAGCTTCACACATTTAAACGCTATAACCATTCATGTAACCAGGTAAGTGAATGAAGAACATTTCTACCTATAATGAAGAGAATCAAAGATTTTTTTGCTGCTTGCTGTGGTTAATGTTTCTAACATCTACAACCCAGTGTGTAGAATCAGATCTAACAGCACCACAACCTTGTCTTTAATCATGTATTTTCCATCACTTTAATGAATTACATTTGCGACACCAGAAATTCAGTATATGCTGCATTGGTAGTGATATGATCCTCTTTTCTTATTTCTGATATCTTTCTGTACAAACAAGACTCCTGAAGCCAAGATTTGTCAACACATTGATACTGTACGTGGCTCATATTCAATCAATGATATTTTGTATTTACCCGTGGCTCACCTTTAACAGTGGACGAAAAAAAAAGACCCAATGCGATTATGCACATGAAGAATTAATCCGGAGATGAGCACAGGGTAATGTATGGTAATTATCCAACAGGATATTCTTACACAGCGATTTGCATATCTTGAAGCCCAGACAGGGACGGGAGGGCAATGTGAGAAGAATGAAAGGACAGTGGGTGCTGATAAGAGCCTGGCTTGTTTTTTATGTCGATGAAAAATGTGGATAGGATGGCTAAGGGCGCTGTTTTGACACACAGGCATGAACATGTGCACAAATGCTTGCATACGCACATACACACACACACATTTGCAGAGGCGCAAACACACCAGACACCCCATCAGGATTCATGAAGAAGGACATGGAAAGCAAGATATTTGAAAGCCTTAACACACAAGGCAGAAAAAACACCAACGTCAAAAAACACACAGCTTTAACACCAACGTCAGAAAACACATGGCAGAAAATACACAGCCTTAACACACATGGCAGAAAATACACAGCCTTAACACACATGGCAGAAAATACACAGCCTTAACACACATGGCAGAAAGTACACAGCCTTAACACAAATGGCAGAAAATACACAGCCTTAACACACATGGCAGAAAATACACAGCCTTAACACACATGGCAGAAAGCACACAGCCTTAACACACATGGCAGACAATAAACAGCCTTAACACAATTGGCAGAAAACACACACCCTTAACACACATGAGAGAAAATACACAGCCTTAACACTCATGGCAGAAAGCACACATGTACATTGAGGATAAGTCTTAAGGTAGCAGACAGTTGTTTCTACTTAAGCATCATGAAGTCCAGTGTATATCCATGGACCTTGGCTCGATATGTCTGTGGGTGTATTTTTGTTGTGTCAATGCAGGGCCCATGGCTTTCACCTCTCTCACATACATCTACACGTACCTCATGGTTTATTTGGTCTGTATCTGCCTCCTCCCTGTCAATACCCACTATCACCTAATGCACGCTCGGCTGGCGTTTACAGCGTTGCAGATACAATCACTATATTGACTGAGCACTACAGTATGATGGAGGTGCAGAAGGTGGGGTGGCCCTTCATGTGAAACTGAATTCTATTCCATTACTGTATAGGATTTAAAGGTAAAGTATCTCCTAATACCAATGGTACCATGTATTTATTTAACCTCATCCACTGCCGAATGTCATTTACAGTATGTGTTCAAACAAAATGTAGAACACTGGGGTGTGATGTTATGTTATGAAAATGTGGCTAAGTGTATATTTATTTTACCTATTCTATTATTTCATGTATTCAAAAGGATTTATGGTGTTCATTTTCATGCATTGCTTTTTTCTTTTGACAACCTATGTTAATTTTGATCTATTAATTTTGTTCTATTTTAACATTGTGATATTATTTTCTCTCATAAAATGTATGTTTTCCTATGTTGTCATCTGGAAGCTTATAAATGCCTAGAGTGTTTATAAATTTGTCTACTGTCACACTAATCTGAACACTGCCCAGATAACGACACAATGGTTCACCCCAACATAATTTCCATCCTTCACACATTTAAAGGGAAATGGCTTTATAACTACCTCTTGCTTTTTTGTTCTCCATGCCCTACGCCCACATGCACAAAGTCCCCACAAGCCACTGTATCAATTCTAACTTTGGTATTGGGGTGCAATCGGGCGTGTAGGACACCAGCTTGCTGAAGCGCAGGGGTCTTTGTGAGGCGCCCATCTGTTTGTTGCATGAGGATGGCCTGTGTCCCACTGAGAGGACTGGATGAAAGGGCGAGTGTGAGAGGGGCCAGCTGAAAACACCAGGGTGGGTGGCTGCCTCGGGATGGCAGTCTGGGGACCTCCGTTTTCCCCGCGTGTCACAGTGCTCCCTTATTGTAATAAGACATCCCGGACGAGCCCTTGCGCATACAACTCAGAGATCAGACGCTTCTGCTGGACACGAACAGGGAATCACACAGGAAGCTGTGCAACTGCATGCATGCGCTCGCATATGGGTGTGCTTTAAGAACAAGTTAAAATGTGTGCGTGTGTGTGCGCACACCAGGAGTGTGTCTGTACTTTTCCCACCTCTTCACGCCTCTCCAGCCACAGCAGTTTGACTAATGTTTTCTTATTGACTTGCCAATGTACATAATACCCAGACTGGATGACCCCTGAGAAGCACATTTCTGTGTGAACACGGATCGATTGATACAGTGGCCTCCCTCCCTGTTGTCTGTAGTGAGAGGACGGGCTATGTGGACGCAGACGCTAGGCTGCAGCAGGCCAGTCAAATCACTTAGCCAGGAGTCGTGACCCTACTGCAAACAGACCTGATTACAGCTTCAGCATGGCTCGCCAATGGTTCCTAGCACTTCTCATAATAAGGTCTCTGCTCTCTGTGAACAGTTATTGTATCCCTTGCCACAATTCCTACAGAAATACTGAGGGTGCAGATAACATGCTTGTACACAATCTGGTCTCACGTTCTTTAAAGTTTGAATTGGTGTGAACATTTGAGATTTTTCAAGTCAAGTCCTATGTGATATGTCATATTTGTCACCTTTTTGATTAACAGATGTCAATTAAAATTGCTTGTTGTCTGTCAAAATAACCACAGGGTTTTCCTTTTATTTTGGTTATTATAGATAAAATAATATGAGAGAAATCATGGTTGGCAGTTAGTCTGTAGCCAAAACCTACCTAACTGACAACTATAGTTATTCCATATTGAATTGGTGTAAGTAGAAAAATAACCCTTTGAATAAGGAATAATACTAAATGAATGTTACAATTTGAGTGTTTTTTTTATTATAACTGTGTAGCTAATCTAAATGCCATAACACATTCTTTAAGAGAATTTAACTTACAAAGGTAATGTGTCCTTCACTATACTTCCAATATGATATTATTATTTTTGGGAATACATTTTATATGTTCATATTTAAAAGTATATATATTTTGAGGTACAGAAAGTGTATTCATATTTTATTATTTTGTCACTCATATGTAATGCTTTTTTATCTAAATGATAAATTATTAAATGTTCAAACAGAGACTGCAACGAAGTAACAAAAAGGTTCATTTGTATTAAAACTTGTGCAGACTAGCTGAGTTCAAATGTGGCCTGAGGATTTACAGGATGGTATCCACCTGTTTGTTAATGTCCATATCATGTATTTTATATTACATCACACTCGTGCTTTCAGTAAAAAATACCAACTTTTGAAAGGGGAAAGCTTTATCTTATATATTTTACGTGTCCAGTACATATTTTGATTGTCTGATTGAAAATTATTTTAAATGCTGTCATTTACACTTTAAGAACCAGACTGGTTGAGAACATGGGACATGTGATTGGCTTATGCCAGTTAAGGGTATGGAGCAGGTGATTGGCTTGTGCAAGTTGAGGATATGGAGCAGGTCATTGGCTTATGCCAGTTGAGGATATGGAGCAGGTCATTAGCTTGTGCCGGTTGAGGATATGGAGCAGGTGATTATCTTGTCCCGGTTGAGAATATGGAGCAGGTGATTGACTTGTGTTGGTTGAAGACATGATGTCAGGTGATTGGCTTCTGCTGTTTCAGGATATGGGGCAGGTCATTGGCTTGTGTAAGATTTAGCATGTGTTCTGGACAGACACAAGCCACAGGTCTCTCAAACCCTCAGGTTCTGTTGGCCAGGCACCATATGTCCTCCAGCTTCATGAACCCCATACACCCATCGTACGCACCACCCTTTCCCCATACACCTCCCTCACCCCCACACACCCTCTCCTCAATCTCTGCACACCCCTGATATCTGCCCATGGCTGCTTGAATGAGCACAAAGCATGGGGCAGGGCAGCTCAGCTGGCCTCCACTCCCCACTTGACACAAGTTTGACCTCTGCTGTGTGTGTCCTCCCTGCAGGCTGCACACCCACGCCGACACAGGCTGTCCCTATATCTATTCTCTCCCCACACACGCTGCTCCAAGCTGGGCAGAGTTCCAGGGCATGGGTGCATCCTCAGGTCACACGGGTCAATTAAATTCAAATTGAGGATAAATGATCTGCAAATTATCTACAAATAAGAGAGTAATCGTAATCTGAGGGAAGTTTCTCTTTTATGTTTTATATGCGCTGTTGTCAGGCTTACTGTGTGGAAGGATTCATGCATGTTATAGGAAATGCATTCGATAAAGGATAATGAATCAAACTTGGTAGAAATATATTTAGCAAAATGTACTGCAGTTTTATTTTACCAAAAGGATGGGAGCTTAACACAAACACATTGAGGTCCAAATATATTTTGTTTTGGTTCTATCCTCTAGCCCTTTAAATGCATCATAAATTAAAGTGCTGACAACTCTCAGGCTAAATTTGAACGTATTGTATTCCACATTGTTGGAACCTTTTACAAATGACAGCAATTTGTGTACATAGATAAGAGTCCCAATTTTTAGGCCACCAAAACCTTTTGGACAATTTCACAATATGTGTATCAATTTTATTGTAAACAGAAATATAATCCTGACTCATCATTGTGCATGAACATTTAAAATCCCTCATGTAAAAAGTTGGAGTACAGGGACATAAAATAACTATCTGCAAATAGTTTTAACTGTATACACACATAGACACACAGAGACACACTGAGAAGGCCAGCACTGCATCACAGACATGACCAACGTGAGTGAGAGGCGTGTAACGGCTCCTGTCCCTCAGGGCCTGATGTCACTAAAGAGACCTAACAGAAGCTGCAGTGTGGGCGTGGCAGAATGTGCAGGGGAGGAGGGGCTCAGACCCTTTGCATTATGCTCTTTTACAACTTTACAAAATAGCCTTTTAATTTGCCTGAGCGTCTGGGGTGTCTGAGTTGCGCATGCATCCATCACCATCATCCCTGGGCTCCAGGCACATGGCACTCTCACTGCAAGGCCCACAAGCATGTCCTCCCCTGGGGGGTTCTCTCCTCCCCTGTCCCCTGTCCTCTACCTAACCCTCTCCCATCATCATCATTACACAACCCCTGTCACACTGCCTAGGTGCTCCTCATGTTAACATTCTTGTCTAGCCTCTCTGTTCTCTAAAATAAATAATAGATGTGTCAAATGGCTTTACATTTGACCATTATGTTCACATTTACTATCTAAAAATGTGTTTTTGTTGAGACTCAAATTACTCTGGCTGTCTTGAACAAGTAATTGATATGAGTTGACACTCGTTACTTAATGCTTTCTAATGTTGTGTGCCATTGTAGGGACTGACAATGTCTCATAGCCCATAAGCTTGCCAAGCCAACGGTTGCTCAAGCAATCTTGAGGGTAAGCTAAATGAATCCCTCATGATTTTTAATCTCTATTCCATGACAAAACCATAGGATGTGTGTGATTGATTCCCCACCATAGTGAGCAGGGCTGTTTGATTAGAGACACTGAAGACTGCTTCATTAACCTAATGTACTGTACTCTCCCTGGGAGGCTTTGGTATGTAAATGTTTATTTGTCTGCACCATTCCCTCCCCTCTTTGGTGGTTGTGGTAGAATCCTGAATGATGACGGTGCCATTCAGGACTATCAATGGTATGGACTAACTAGGGGGTTGTCTTGATAAAGGCACATTATCGAGTGAGACAAATCCATGATATGAATTGGCAGACGAGGGGAGAGGCGGTCGATACGGATTACAGCTAAGCCTCTCCTCTTTGTGGCTGCTGGCCCTGGCAGTTATGGGCTCTCCCAGAAGTCTATGCATTGTGGGCTTGGGGTGGGCCATTGCTGGCAGGGTAAAGATGCAAGAGTTCCTCCTCGACAGTCCTGGTCATCCTAAATCTCACTGCACTGGCACAAACAGACCAACCTCTGCCAGCTGAGCAAGCAGACATTACTGAAATGATCAAGCCAGCGAGATGATAGGACAACACAACAACCATGCACAAAAAGTCCTACCATCCTAGCTGTCCGGGTACATTTTACAGTTGTGCATTGACAAAAAAGTGTTAAAGGACTGGTATGGTGTTCTCTGGTATTGCTGAGTGCTCTATGTGCTTGGTGTTTTATGTGTCGACTTCTCTATGTGCCGATTGCTCTATGTGCCGATTGCTCTATGAGCCAAGTCTTCTATGTGCTCTATGTGCTAAGTGTGCTATGTGCTATGTTCTACAAGCTGATTGTTCAATGTGCTGAGTGCTCTATATGTGAGTGTTTTATTTGCTGAGTGCTCTAAGAGTTGAGTGTTCTAAGTGCTGAGTGTTCTGTGTGCTGAGACTTCTTTGTGCTCATTGCTCTATGTGCCTGTTCTATGTGCTAAGTTTTCTATGTGCTGAGCGCTCTATGCACTGAGTTCTCTCTGTGCTGAGAGTTCTAGGTGTTGAGTGCTTTATGTGCTGAGTGTTCTATGTGCTGAGTTCTCTATGTGCTCTGTGGTCTGTGTGCTGAGTTATCTGTGTGCTTAGTGCTTTATTCGCTGAGTGCTCTATGTGGTGATTTCTCTATTTGCGGAGTGCTATTTGTGCTGATTTCTTTATGTGCTGAGTGTTCTATGTGCTGAAGGTTATTTGTGCTGAGTGTTCTTTGTGCTCAGTTTTCTATCTGATGAGTTATCTATGTGCTGACCTTTCTATGTGCTGTGTTTTCTATGTGCTGAGTGCTCTATGTGCTGAGTTTTATATGTGCTGACTTTTCTATGTGTTGAGTCCTGTTGTATGTGCTCTGTTGTATTTACTGAGTGTTCTATGAGATGATGTGTTGACTCCTCTATGTGATGACTGCTTTATGTGCTTAAGTGCTCTGTGTGCTGAGTTTTCTATGTGCTGAATTTTCTGTTGCTGAGTGCTCTATGTGCTGTATTCTATGTGCTGAGCTTTATATGGGCTGAGTTGTATGTGCTGTGTATCGTATGTGCTGAGTTCTCTATTTGCTGAGTGCTCTATGTGCTGTTTGCTCTATATGCTGAGTCATCTATGTAATGGCTGCTTTATGTGCTGAGCGTCAAGTGTTCTATGTTCTGAGTGTTGTAAGAACTGAGTGTTCGATGTATTGAGTTTTCTATGTGATGAGTGTTTTATGTGCTGAGTGTTCTACATGCGGAGTTCTCTATGTGCCGAGCGATTTGTGTGCTGAGTGCTCTATGTGCTGAGTGTTCTGTGTGCTGAGTCTTCTATGTGGTAAGTGTTCAGTCTGCTGAGTGCTCTAAGTCATGTGTTCTATGTGCTGAGTTTTATATGTGCTGAGTGCTCTCTAAGTTGAGTTTTCTATGTATCGAGTTTTCTATGTATTGAGTTTTCTATGTGATGAGTTTTCTATGTGCTGATTTTTCTATTAGCTGAGTGCTCTCTGTGCGAGAGATCTAGCTGTTGAGTGCTGCATGTGTTGAGAAGTCTATTCTTCTGCCCCACTTCCCTGCCCTGGTAAATTGCTGGAGTGAATCATTTCACTGTGGCCGTCGGGGCTACTTGCTGAGAGGACAGAAGGTGCAGGTGCGGTGAATTTCAGGATGCTTAAACCCTGCTTAACACTAGCAAGGTAGCCTTCTGGTAACTTTTATGGTATTTATCTAACTTACACTATAATTAAAAGTGAAAAGGGTGACAAGAGTTGAAACTAGCAAAGGCAAATTATGCATTAGACTACGGATCATTTTGAACTGATACAAAGAAAAAAGATCAGTTGGTCAGTTTGATGGAGTTTGATCATTTTAACTAATTAGTACCAGCATCATTTATGTTTTCAACCAGAGTCTCTAAATCAGTCAGAACAGAGCCGCCTTGCACAAATTATAGTGATGGAGCTGTCCATGAAGTGGTGGTGCTGATTTCAGATCCTGTCTCTTTAGAGTCTGCCAGCTATCCACAGAACTAACTGCCTCTATGAACACACACTGCACCCTCATTACAAGTGGCTTGTCGTTGTTTTGTTAAGGGTTCCAAACCTTTATTTGTCACCTCTTTGGGACTCGGGCAGCTGAGCCACAAGCCCCTATCTGAGAGCCAGTTGCCATGGGATTCTCTCCCCTGCCACCTCAACAGTCTCCATTATTACTATTCAAACCTCACATCAACCACACAGCACACCAGCGCCCACAACAAAGGCCTAACCATCTGTACCTTCACCAAGCACTGTTTCTGCAACAAGTGTGAGGATATACTCTCACCCTGTTTCTTCCTTTCTGTCACTTTCCCCAAAATCCTTCCCCATCGTTTGAGAAACTGCACAATGAGTCCCTCCATTTGGCAGTGTTACATTGAATTCTATTTTAAATTGATACATTCTACTTTTGAACATGGTTGCTTTGAGAAGTGATTACAGCACTAGTTAAGTGGTTATAGCTCTAGTTAAGTGGTTAAAGCTCTAATTAAGTGTAATCCACAGTGTAGGAGAGCCTGGTTAATCAGCTCAAAGAACAACATGACTTAATACTTGCTTGTTAGAGCACCAACAGTCGGCAAATTGGCTGTACATGTGGGGAAATAACAACTAGTTGCAGAAGGTCACTGAGCTCTAGACTTGCCAATATGTTGCTGTTATTTTATTGTGTATTTTGATATTTACTATCACTATCAATCACTTCCTCGTTCTTTTTAAGCACTGCTTAATCACTGTTAATTGGCTTTAATTAGCGTCAAGTAATTAATTTTGTTTTCTACAAATTATTTGTGTGGACGATCCCACCGGGTTTCCTATTCATCTTGTTAGAGCCAATTAGCTGCAATTAACACGCACTAATGAGATGCTTTCTGAGTCCAAAACAAACAGTATGCACCCTGGCTGATTTCAGAGCTGTTCAGACCTCTCTTGTGTCTGAGTGGTGCTGGGGGCCACTGCACTGGGCCAAGCTCCCAATCAACACCTCCTTCTCCCACACAGAGAGACGAACACAAACCCAGCTGGAGGGCCCCGGCCCCGCTGCACAGCAGCACTCAATAACGCCAAGCAAATCATTTTCACCCCACAAACTTTCCATTGACTTGATGCAACAGATTTTTCATCAAGAGGTCCCTATAAGAGGTGTGGGTGCATGTTGCATTTGAAATGGTAGGGAGTAAATCGAGATTGCTGATAATGTAGCTTCACAGCGTACGCTGCCTTCTGGGTTCTTTGTGTTAGGACACTACTGAAACCTCAGCAAAATGGATAATGAGTTAATGGGTAATGGAAAAGCCCTTTGAAAATGGTACATCTATTGTAGTATATGTGGGTAATATGCTGTCTCACACTGTATCCAACTTCGTCCCGGCAGCATGAACCATTACAGTAACATTCTAGAGGATATGCTGTAGTAAATCACTGACTGATCAGGCTGCTTCCCGATAGCATAGAAGGCTTCACTCAATTGGGAAGAGTTTGAGTAGTAACAGTGCCTATGTGTGATGTAGGGAGATGCTACACTGGTAAAGTAGGGAATCATCATCATTTTATATAGGATCTAACTAAACTCAGCAAAAAAAGAACCGTTACGTTTTCAGGACGCTGTATTTTAAAGACAATTCGTAAAAAGCCAAATAACTTTACAGATCTTCATTGTAAAGATAAAAAAATGTCCAAGTTTTACCACGTGTATCTATACCTGTGTACGATCGGGTACATCCAATCATCACACCTGCGGGACATGAACAGAACAGCAACAACCACTGCCCGAATTACACCTGGAATGCACAATCCCTCCATCAGTGTTCACAATAGGCTGAGAGAGGCTGGACTAAGGGCGTGTAGGCCTGTTGTAAGGCAAGTCTTCAACAGACATCACCAGCGACCATGTTGTCTATGGGCACAAACCCAACTTATAGCTGGACCAAAAAGTGCTCTTGCAATTTAGTCTCATTGGGGGGGGGGGTTGGGGGGGTTGGACTCACGCTTACCGTTGAAGGAATTAGCATTACACCGACGCCTGTACTGTGGAGCAGGATTGATTTGGAGGTGGAGGGTCTGTCACATCTGGGATGTTACACAGCATCATCGGACTGAGCTTGTTGCCATTGAAAGCAATCGCAATGCTGTGCATTAGAGGGAAGACATCCTCCTCCCTCATGTGGTAACCTTACTGCAGGCTCATCCTGACATGACCCTCCAGCATGACAATGCCACCAGCCATTCTGCTTGTTCTGTGCATGATTTCCTGCAAGACAGGATCTGTCAGTGATCTGCCATGGCCAGCAAAGAGCCCGGATCTCAATTACATTCAGCACATCTAAGACCTGTTAGATCGGAGGGCTAGGGACATTCACCCCAGAAATATCCTGGGAACTTGCAGGGCGCTTGGTGGAAGATTGCGGTAACATCTCACAGCAAGAACTGGCAAATCTGGTGCAGTCCATAAGGAGGAGATGCACTGCAGTAGTTAATGCAGCAGGTGGCCACACCAGATACTGACTGTTTCTTTTGAATTTGACCCCTACTTTGTTCAGCGTCAGATAATTCAATTTCTGTTGGTCATATGTCTGTGGAACTTGTTCAGTTTATGTCTTAACCTTTTTATGTTCATACAAATATTTACACATGTTAAGTTTGCTGAGAATGACAACAGTAGAAAGTGTGAGGATGTTTATTTTTTGCTGAGTTCATATATTTTACAGTTAACCCTTGTTTTCTGATAAGTGTTCATCAATAGATATTGTGAAAACACATTCTTTATATGTGCATATATAAAATTGCATCTAAAAACTGCATGAATTGCATATTGTGTGTTGGTACTTGAATCAGATCTGACATGCAGGTTTTTCACATCATCCTCTGCTCATTTCACTCAAGTGCACTGGCCTAGTCTCTGCCTGCA
>JACXGM010005103.1:14979-26517 GCA_016801145.1 Umbra pygmaea
CCAGTCATAGAAGCTGCGTGTGCGTGTGTGTGAGTGTGTGGGGGGGGGGGGGGGGGGGGGTGCAGGATTGATTGGCCCAAAATAGAAAATATAAATAAATTCACATCGTTTACCCAACCACGAAAATAATTCTTATCTGAAACATCTATTTCAATTTCATACAGTTGAATATTGACACCTGACGTGTTGTGTCTTTAATATTATGCTTTCATTTTTGCTTATTGTGTTTGTTTGGTCATGCGTGTGTGCGTAGTACATTATCAATTTACATCATTGAGTTCAGAAAGAATGGGCATAGCACCGGCCCTAAATCCTGACCGAACCTATCTCAATGCGGAGCAGTGCAGGGACCACCGAGTTTTGCTTATGCATTAGCTATTCTTTACATCTGCTTGACATATCCCCAACATAAAACCGCAAGGCGGTGGTGAACTATCTCTCTCCTGGCGAAAATAAAGCGTCGACTCTCTCCTGATCTATGGGCTATAAAATTAAGCCCGTCCACTGTTGGTGGCTCTATCTTCAACAAGGGCTGCACTTCCGCACACAAAAGGCAATGAAGACGAATGAAATAGATTGTGGTTGTTCTCAGCGCGAGCCCCTCTATAATCTACTCTACTCAAATCAGTTCTCTTGTGCCTCTATTTGTTTTAGAAGACTGTCTACGCAAATGAAAAAAAGTGTTTTTATTCTTCACGGATTTAATTAATCCCTTAATGCAAAACAGAATTAGTCTATTCCTATACCTGTTTTTTTGTGCTTTGATAAACTACCATTTAACACTGATCTACATTGAACCAAGTTAATCCGCATTATTACAGCCTACCTTAGTAGAGTGCTAAAGCCTTACAAGTATAAACCTGGATTTATATTTCAGAGTCTGAATAGGACAATATCCCAACAGTTTCAGTCGCGCATGCGGTTGATTGTTTATAGGCTATGTTTGATTTCCCCGGGCAACAGATATCAGCGGCGCGCAGGGCTGTGGCCGGTGGGAGCCTGGGTATGAAAATCCGCTATCTCCCGGTTCCCAGCCATGCAGAGCTGTCCCAAGTGCATTGCCCACTGCGCGATAATATCTTTCAGGGAAAGCCTATCGCTAGACATTATATTATAATCATTAGTGATCCTTGCCCTTTAACCCAAAATGTAGAATAAGCGCAGGGAAACATTAATCTAGGTAGGTATACACTTCTCAGCGCCCTGCTTTCATCTGCAGAAGATGAAGTCGTGATGATTTGTCATTTCTGTCACGGCGGCCGAGTTTTGTTCTCAGGCCT
This sequence comes from Umbra pygmaea, assembly GCA_016801145.1. Taxonomy (NCBI): domain Eukaryota; kingdom Metazoa; phylum Chordata; class Actinopteri; order Esociformes; family Umbridae; genus Umbra; species Umbra pygmaea. The sequence goes on from JACXGM010005103.1 coordinate 16,260, forward strand.
ACACTTCCACTACTATATTTTTTTTAAATATATTTTTTTAAACTATGTTGGCCAGTTAAATATATGTACATCCAATAAGGACTATAATGACTGATAAATTACAAAAGGCTAATAATTTACATATGTGTATAGTCGTTAGACATATGGCCAATTTAGAATTAAACAGTCATCATGAACGTTGGGAAATTGACATTTTTATTTTTTTCAAAGAGATTTGTAAAGATTGCCTACCATACATACATTTTGTCCTTTGCTAATAGAATGAATCATAAATTAATACAAAGTATTATTAAGTAGCAATTATTAAGTAAACAGTTTTGAGACTTTAATGTTTGTCAAACACCTCCAATTAATTATTGTGTGGGAGCTTTCTTAGTCCAAATTGGTCCAAATAAAATATCTGTAATAATAAATAGCTAATCCACCTCAGAAAACAGAAAGTTCCTAACTGTCTACCTAACCCTATTGTTCTGCTTTGTCTTTTTCCACTTTGTGGGGGTTGGTTTGTTATAAAATACACTAAAGTGATACGTCTGCCACAAGGTGTTTATTCGAAGGCTTGCGTGTGATTGACAATCTAAAAATGTCTGTCAGAGACGCATGTCCGCTTAATTTTGTTTGTGAACTTAGCCATTACTCCATCATCTCTCAAAATATACTGCAAACAAATCATATAGGCTGATCTATCATGATATATAATATATCATTTGATATATGATATATAGCTAATTTTAACGAAATAGTCTTATGTTAGACAAAAAGTAATTTAGTAGGTTGGTCAAAAAAACTTAAGATGAAGTCTTCACGAAATAGGCTTACTATACCATATTAAATCTATTCAACACACAATGCCACGATGGTTTGCTATATGCCGGCTATCGAGTGGGAATTTGGGCGCTTAAACAATACGATCGTTTTAAAAAATAACAGACACTAGCTAGATGTTCTCTGTTCCCTAGTTCAGCTAGCGGGTCTGTCCGACAGAGTTTAGAGGGCATAGTAATTGCCTCTACAATAGCAAGCTGCTGATAGGTGTTGATTCCACATGACGTCACGAGCCTCAGAATAAGGCTAGCTCTTGCGCTTTCAGAGGCACGCATATTACTAGGGTACATCTTACTCGCAGAATCGAAGGAATATGACAGCATTGTCAAGAAATTGCAAATATTTTTTTGATCATATTTGTTTTAACTTTCTGCTTTGGCAGTAATCATTCAGCAGTGTTGCAGTTATGAATTCGTGCGTAATTGCAGTGGCATAATGCCAGAAAGATTTAATGATATCGTAACCTTTGGCTCATCTTGATGGACTTGCTGCTCTCAAGTTTGCATACGTGCTTGTGAAATGTATCCACGTTATTAAGTTGTTCGTTCGTTTTGTTGTATATTGGTTTGAAAACATGTCCGTATAGCCTAGCCTAGCTTGAATGTTGTCCTGTGCATGCGAGAGGAATGCACTCCTTGAGCTCAAGGGATATGATGGTGCTAACTCATTGTTGAGCGATTCCACTGGACGATCCTCTGGATTGTTAGAGTGGCCTAGAGCAGGCCATTCTCAAAATCAACAAAGCGAACAAGGAGACACAACAATTTAATTTGAAACGAACAGGGATCATTCAACCTTGGAATAGCTGGAATTATCTAAACATGGTCCATTGTGCTGGATGCGAAAGGCCTATCCTGGACAGGTTTCTACTCAATGTTCTGGACAGACCATGGCACATCAAGTGCGTACAGTGCTGTGACTGTAAATGCAATTTAACTGAAAAATGTTTTTCACGGGAAGGGAGACTGTACTGCAAAAACGACTTTTTTAGGTAAGCACACCTGGACACATGGCTTTCATTATTCTAGGCTGGGTATCCAGTTAGAAACTAAATTGCAAACAATTACAAAATTCTGTTTAAACGGCTTTGTAGTTCTACCCTTTATACCCTATACAATTAAGAAAGTATGTAGCAAAATTTTGGTTTTTCAATATAGGTAGGCCAATGCCAATGTCAACCTATGTTGTGTTATCTGCATGAGCGACATAGCCTACATCAAACAAACCAGCGGCAGGATGCCCATATTATGAGTGGTGATCCACCAAAAGCTGATATTTTAAGCATATATCATCATGTTCTGAGACGGATTCAGTGAAGTCGTCCTTTGTTTACAAGGAAAGGCTGCCAGACAAACCGCGGGGATGAGAATTATGCCAGGATTCTTGACGGAAGTGTATCCCGCCTCAGTTCAATCAGTTGCCGCACACCCGTTTGTTTTCTGAGACTCGAGTGAAAATGTGATAAGTGGATTTGAATAATAAATCAGCTTGAGAAAACCCACACTGCAATCGCAAAACGCCAGTCCACACGTGTTTGTTGACTATTTGAATACACATAAATAGGTTATTGTAACATTGAATAGTTTGCTATGGCTTTGTTATTTTCAAACATTAAACAGGATGATTTCAGTTTTAGATTGACTTTTCAATGATCTTTCTCGAATAATAGTTTTAGGTCAAAATAGTACTACAACACAGTAGGCCTATTCACATTTCATAATCAATTAATTTAGTGTAAACATACCTATGAGTCCACATATCACGAATATAGTGACCTTCATTAACTAAAACATCCACTGCATTTTTGGTGTAATTTACATACATATATTTATAATAAATCAACATGGAAAAGAAAACATAGGAAAATTACCAGGTAGATATTTATCATTGAAATTCTAAAGCTACTATATTTTTTTTAACCGACTTGTTATAAACAAAAATATTTAGGCCTAAATAACGTGGCAATTTAATTGGTTATTTGTTGGTTTCTGTGGATATTTCAAATGTTTATACTGATTTATTTAGTTGCTGATGATATTTGTTTTGTTTTTATTCTTTTAGGAGATTTGGAACAAAGTGTGGAGGTTGCGCCCAGGGGATCTCGCCCAACGATTTGGTTCGAAGAGCAAGAAGCAAGGTTTTTCACCTAAACTGTTTCACCTGTATGATGTGTAACAAACAGCTTTCTACTGGAGAGGAACTGTACATTCTAGATGAATTTAAGTTTGTTTGTAAAGAGGACTATCTAAGCAACAGCAACGGAAAGGAGCCAACCCTCCTCTCAGGTAGGCCTATTGATTAGTTTAACAACCAACGATTGTACCATAAACCCGTTTTTATAGTTTTATATTTTTCTATAGCAACATATGTCAAACAGCATACTTCATTTGCTATTGCATAAAAATATGCCTATTTTCTTTGTCGATTTTTTTTCCAAAAATTGTATATACCAATCTTATTAAAAATCAAAACAATTATATTAAATACGATGGATATTATTACATCGTACATTTTATTTTGGGGATTATCATTAATTGTGTTCTTCATAAATGTTTATTCATAATCATCACCACCAATACATTATGAATAAATAATAAAAGTAGGCTAGTTTATATGCTAAAGGCCCAATGCATCATACGTAGCTATACAAATAAAATGGCATGCCTAATACCAATATGCCTAATAATAATAGCATGTCTTATAATTATTATAAATAGTAATTCTATATAGTACTACATTAGTTGGGTTATTTTAAAATAATAAGCGAATACATTCGAATTCATTTCATTTCGTATTTCTTTCATCTTACAGTCACGACTTGCAGTGACCCAAGTCTATCTCCAGATTCACAAGACCCACATGATGATGGTAAAGACTCGGAAATCGGACATTTATCCGATAAAGAGGTGGGCTGCAATGAAAATGATGAGCAGAATGTAGGGGGAAAACGACGTGGGCCACGAACGACCATAAAAGCAAAGCAATTGGAGACCCTCAAAGCTGCTTTTGCTGCCACGCCAAAACCCACCAGACACATCCGAGAACAGCTAGCACAGGAGACAGGGCTCAACATGAGAGTGATCCAGGTAAGTGTATATTTCCTATCAGCAATATTACATGAACATTGCAGTGATGTCTATTCATATGAGTCTGTGAGAATTTATTTTCGGCACAACTTGGTAAAAAAGGGGATGCCACCAATGACCTCTATATTCAGAAATGCTGTCTATTTATCATTCTGAAACTAGCTATATTTATTGGTAGGTTGCATTTTCATAACACAAAAGGTAGCCTATATAAATTTGCGACAAATACCAAAAGCGAAATAGTGACTGGATAATTGTCTTAATAAATTACAATACATTTATTTACATTGGTTAGTGCTATGAATTCATATTTAACTTTTAAATTGCAATGTGAAAAGGCACGGCTTTAACTGAATGTATATAATTAATGTATATCTTACATTTTTGTCCCTTACTATTTACAATGACCCGTTTAGAGGTATTATAATAAACCTAGAGCATGATTTAATAAATTACGTCTCGGGAACTTTAGAAATTGCACATAATTGTTCGTGAACAAAAATAAATATTTGACTGTAGTGGCAGTCTCAATTCCAATAAATGTCTTTGTGCTGTGTAGGTTTGGTTCCAGAACAGGCGATCTAAAGAACGGCGCATGAAGCAGCTGAGCGCACTGGGGGCTAGAAGGCACGCGTTCTTCCGCAGTCCAAGGAGAATGAGAACTCTCGTGGACCGACTGGAACCCGGAGAGCTGATCCCCAACGGACATTTTTCGTACTATGGAGGTAATGTATTGTTTAGTAATTATAGGCTAAAACCTAAAATATTCAGATAATATCCTTTATATCCTTTTTTAGTATCCTAATATGATTTATCTTTCACGGAAGACAATTTAATTTAGACTTTTTGAAGTATTGTGCAATTAACTTGAAACTAAATACATGTTAAACATTACACAATTGTTGTGATTGGAGACCATTCAACTTTTACAGTGAAGTAGAAATGGAAAGTCATATAAGTATCAATCACAAATACTATAAACAAAGACCATTGTTCTTATTTAATATTAAACGATATCAGTTATCATTTATTACAACATAGTTATGGCAAACATTTAATCGTTTTTTCTCTTTTGTAAATCAAATAATAATTGCATTTGCACTGTACTAGTATAACATAACTTGCTATATAAATGTATTTCGATCATTTTTATATTTATGTTTACAGATTATCAGAGTGAATACTATGGCCCTGGAGGAAACTTTGAGTACTACACCCAAGGCCCCCCATCATCACAGGCTCAGACTCCAGGGGACCTAGGCTATTCCTCTGGCCCCTCTGGTACTCCGTTAGGGGGCATGGATCATCACCTAACTGGGCACCACCCATCCAATGAGGTGCAGTGCTTCACTGACATCATATCTCACCATCCAGCAGACTCACCTAGCCCAGAGCCGAACGGACCTGGGTCAATGCACAGCATCTCGAGTGAGATGTGTGGCCCCAGCACACCTTTCACCTCACTGTCCCTCAATGGCAGCGGATACAGCAACCAACTCTCCCACACTTCCTCAGAGATGAGTGAAGGCACCGTCTGGTAGCCCACAGGACATTAAAAAGGCAAAGCTCCCTTCGATTTAGGAGGGAAATAAAGGACTGAGAGGATATCCCTTTTATCTCTATTATTTATTTATTTATTTATTAAGTTTTTAATTTATTCATAATTGTATTAATTTAATTATTTATATGCATTTAATGTATTACTTGTCCCCAACTACTGCTGTGTTAATGTTGCAGTTTTATTTATACACGCAGTAACAATGCAGTCATATAATGGTGAATACTGTATGAGGATTCAGCAGACCTATTGTTTATAGAAGGCCTATCATATTAGATCATTATTTTTAACTGAAAGCTTTTATGATGGCTTTGGAAATTGTGCTTATTTCTCAATTTGTATTTGTTTTTCTGTATACGTATGTGTTTTGCCAAATCTTAGACAGTTTGCCTTCAAAAGGAAAACTTTAAAAAGTTGTATAACCCTTTATTTACTAGAATATAACTTGAATTTTAAGATGAAGTCAACCTTCTAAAAATCAATGGACAATGGTTTAAGGTGGACATAGAACAGTCAGCTGTTTACGTGTATATTTACAGTACTTCAGGGGTTTGAATATCAGCATTGTTTGAAACCTCATGATTTAAATGGAGAACATCTTTCAAGCAACAAACCAAACTTTTATATTTATTCTATTTATATTATGGTTGTGGTTCCTCACTGTGCTAGTTTGTATTATTGTATTCACTTTGAAGAAAATGTAAAAACACAAATAGACAGTTGCCAAATAAGGATAAAAGCACAACACCACTGTTTGTGCTTTCCATCATCAATTGCTGAACATACTACAATAACTGTAGTAGCGTTTTTACCTGAATGTGTTCAACTCTAGTTCTTTCTTTCTTGACGATTTCTAATGCAGATCACTGAATTGAAGAACCATAGTCCAAAAGGCTTTATTTTGTGTCTATACATGAAAGTCCAAATTATTAAACATTGATGGTCAAATATGCCACCAGCAGCTGCTATTTCCCTGAAATATCAACTCTCATATTATGTATGTTACTGTTCTGATAAACCTAAGCTTATGTGACCTCCAGTGCATACTAGACCATTCACTGTATAATAAAACATGTTTAAAAAGAACACCGGCTTTTTTATCATAATGGGAAACAAAGATGTAACATAGAACCCCCCCACCAAAAAAAAATCTAATAAATGCAAATGTTTAAATTATTTCAATGGGCTAACAGTTCATAGGTCTTAGGAGAAAAACAGTAAATTTAAATTCATCAGCCTATGGATTTCATATGAAATAAGATGTGCATACTTCTGGGAATTTTTACTTCAGCTTGAAATGTGGTAGCAACACTTTCCATTTTGTGCTTACATGTTTGTTCAGCACATGTCCTTAATTGGTAACATAATGTCTAATTTGTTTCTAACAGGTCTAACATATGCTTGCCCAATTGTGCCAATAAGTTCAAGTGTCAGGTTATTTAAAATCCAAGACATCGGATGAAAAGAATCAGTAAATCTACGGAATACAGAGGGTCACACCCAGGTATGTGGTCAAGGGGAAAAGGTGATGATGATTCAGGGCGATCTGAGAAGGATTTGGCCCTAGAATTTAAATAATGTTTAATCTATCATATTGGTGGGGCCAATGCAGGTTCTCTTGAAGCCCAGAAGTCATGGCTACACCACATCACCAGTAAGTTGCTTTCATGGTGTCTGAACACTTGTCCTCAGCGAAGAGGCCTAGGGTATATAGAGACATGTCTTGCAACTACATTGTAGACTACTGTTATATTAGGATAAATGTATACCTATTTAGTTTTTCAAATGCAAGTTCTAAAGTTACTATAGTTTTTATTTAACCTTTATTTAACCAGGTGGGCACGTTGAGATAAGATTCTCATTTCAAACAGCGACCTGGCCAAGATGAAAGCTGCAAGAAGACATGATGAAGTACACATGAATTACACAAGTTACACATGAATAACAGAAGGGAATAAAAATGGAATAAAAAATACAAGGTGCAGATCTTCAGAGTAAATGGTGTAGAGGTACAGCTAATGCAACAAAAGTCTGAATTAGAGGTAGATTAATTTGTATGTAAAAGTGGCAAGGCATAAAACAATGGAATATTTAACACTTGAGTAATAACTGTGCAAATGGATATTGTGCAAATGACAAACAATAACTAAGATGCTGTAGGCTACAGATCAGTGCATGCAAAGGCACCATGGGGCAAGAATGGGCAGAGGTAGTGTGAGAGGGGAGGGTCATGGGCAGAGATCAGACAGAAGCTCACGAGTTTCTGAGTTTTTTGTAGTTCGTTACAGTCGTTAGTAGGGTCGATAATCAGGCCCTAGGCTTACTGCAAAACATTGACCAACAGTGACACTAATTATAATGTCATCAGCAATACTTTTTTTATTAAATATGTCATACTTTACCTGCAGGGTGATGATGTATGACATGTACAAGTCAGATAGTAAGTTTGCTAGTCATATTAGTTAAATATGTAAAATATTTCAGTAATCCAAGTTACAAAGCTAGCTAGCTGGGCTTAATAATAAACTACTCGCAGAAGAGCCTACAATATGTGATTTCTAACTACAGGTAAAACTGTCGGAGAGGCTTTTTTGTGGGTCCAGTTTCTCTCATTCACTACAGTCTATTTGATGAAGAGCAGAAATTAATAACGAAGAGCAGAAATTATTTAGACGAGCTTAAACGAGAATACATTAATTGCATGTTTAAATCTGAACATCGGCGAACATAATGCCGTATATTTTTCATTGATTCAGCAATTTGAAAAATACACACAATAAAGAGAAATAGTCACATAGATGCAAACATGCATTACAACTTGTTCCCATACTGCAGACATTTGTGATGTCGCCTCTTGATGACGTAGGCACAACATGTGTTAGTGCATATGGAACCATGGCTGGTCACATATCACAACTGCTCGAGGAATTATTAAATCCTCTGCCGAAGTTCACAGATCCAGAAGATGATCAAGATGAAGGTACGGTACATACTTTGTATTGTTACATACACACTGCGCTTCCGCGTTAAGGACAATGTTGCATTTTCTTGTATTGTAGCTATCAGCTGATTACACACGCTGGCTTGGCTGTATGCAAAGCTGGAGTTAGCTACAGCAAGTTATTTCACTGAAAGCACCATGCCACTACCCATAACATGTTCTGATGCAAATAAGTATAATTGTATTAACAGATTCGCAACACTGCTGGCAATCATTCACCTACTAGCTAGCCATGTATTCATTATCAGGTTTCTAGCTAAAAAATACTGGTAATGCTACAGGAGCTAGCATATGCTTTCAAATGTTTAGCCACCCTTTTACGATGTTACGAATTCATCAGGTCGCTCTTCCTAGACACTATTTCTATATTCAACGTTACTGCTAACAACTCCGCTGATGATGCTGTGAATAGTATTCTCACGCTGCGGTTCAAATACACCAACCAACGTTGATTAGGGGGCCGTATTTTTTTCAATAACATCTCTTGAAAACAAGCCCTCTGATTTTCATGAATTCGTTCTGGCCCGTGTGTGTGTGTGTGTGTGTGTGTGTGTGTGTGTGTGTGTGTGTGTGCGCGCGCGTGCGCGCAGTATCTCACAAAAGTGAGAACACCCCTCACATTTTTGTAAATATCATGTGACAACAGTGAAGAAATTACGCTTTGCTACCATGTAAAGTAGTGAGTGTACAGCTTGTTTAATATTGTAAATTTCATCGCAAAATAACTCAACACACAGTCATTAACTTCAAAACCACTGGCAACAAAAGTGAGTACAAAAATAGCCCACAGATCACCTCCAAAGACCTCCAAAATCTTGCTTCAGATGGTGTCACTGTGCATCATTCAACAATTCAGTGCACTTAGAAGCACAAGTAGAAGCTGTACGGGAGTGTGATGTGGAAGAAGCCTTTTCTGCACACACGCCACAAACAGAGTCGCTTAAGGTATGCAAACAAACATTTGGACTAGCCAGCTTCATTTTGGAAGAAGGGGCTGTGGACTGATGAAAGAAAGATGTAGTTATTTGCTCATAACAAGGGGCGTTATGCATTGCGGCAAGATAATAGTGTTCCAAGACAAACACTTGCTACCCACAGTAAATGTAGGTGGAGGTTCCATCATGCTGTGGGGCTGTGAGGCCAGTGCCGGTACTGGGAATCTTGTTAAAGTTGAGGGTTGCATGGATTCCACTCAATATCATCAGACACTTGAGAATAATGTAGAGGAATCAGTAACAAAGTTGAAGTTGTGCCAGGGCTGGATATTTAAACAAGACAATGACCCAAAACACTGCTCAAAATCTACTCTAGCATTAATACAGAGGAACAAGTACAATGTTCTTGAACGGCCATCCCAGTCCCCAGACCTGAATATCATTGAAAATCTGAGGGGTGATTTGAACCGGGCTGTCCATGCTCGGCATCCATCAAACCTAACTGAACTGGAGATGTTTTGCAAAGAGGAATGGTCCAAAATACCTTCATCTAGAATCCAGACACTCATTACAGGCTATAGGAAGCGTCTAGAGGCTGTTATTTCTGAGGCTCAACCAAACAATTGTGATATTTTTGTTATGTTGCCCAAATTTATACACCTGTCTAATTTTTTGATGCATATTGCACATTTTCTGTTAATCCAATGAACCTCATCACAATCACTACTGAAATATTACTGTGTTCTTCAGTTATTTCATAGATCAAAATTAAATTGCTGATCCAAACACCCAATTATTTATAAATGAAAACCATCGAAATTATCAGTGGTGCGTGAACTTTTGCATACGAGAG
>JACXGM010005104.1:0-35961 GCA_016801145.1 Umbra pygmaea
TTATTTTGTTTATAACGGCCCCCCAAGTGGGCCCCTATATAAGGGGGGTCCGCGTGGCATACTGGGATATGTTGCTGCCTTGCAGGACAAATTGTGTCTCGATAGTCGGTAGATCAAGCCTGAACCTGACTATGATCTAAGGTAAGAATTGAGGCCGAGCACGTGACTGGAAAAAAAATATCATTTATATACCAAATATGCAGCGTTGTCTGGTACACTGTAAATCCGAATTCGCTCAGTCAACCTAAAAATTTTGTGGAAACGCCTTGCAATCAAAACATTTAGTTTAGTAAACTATGGCAACATGAAAATATTGAGTACACTTGACACAAAATAAATGTGTCACATGACCCTTGTTTGACTGTGAATTTATGTCTGATGAACTTAACTTTTTTAATCATACAACATTACTGATTTATGTTTTCTGAGCATTAAATTGTATGTCATATACACTCAAAAAAATTATATTGTTCCAACAAAATCTAATTAGTTTGAAATGATTTGTTGTAATCGTGTTATATGAACTTGAATTAATTTAGTCAAGACTACATTGTAGTAACATAAAATTATTGAGTACAATATTAAGCCACACCTCCAGTAAAAGTTCCCAGTATACATTGCCTTGTGTTACCTCTGGTTCAAACCAAATGGTTCAACCCATAATGGTTTAACCCTACAGGCAAAGCACCTTTCATGTAAAGGTAACGGGAATTCCCTTTTTAAATCCAGTTTCAGTTATGTCAGCAAGATGGTATTCCTTAAGGTATATTAAACAATCATTTGTCATTAAATTATCAGATTATTTGAAAGAATGTATGCATTTGATAATAGTATAGCAAGGGTGGAATTAATTAGTTAATATCCATACAAAACACTAAAATAATTAAACAGATCCAGCATTTCAACATACAGCAGAGCATGCTCGGAAATATCACATGAAAATTATGACTTCTTGTCAAATGAACATAAAAACATTGAGTATACATTTGAACTACAAGTTACTAAGTTTAATTAACTATCAAAATATATGCTAAGTGCACAATATATGTGTTGTTCATTGGCCTTGAAGTAATTAAGCAATGTTTACTCTATATATTTTAGTAGAATAAACTCAAAACTCAAAAATGTTGACTTAACGTAAAATAATTATGTCAACTTCACCAGGGGTGAATGTTTGTGTTAGGTGTACATAAAGTTTTTATGTTGTTTTGACAGTCATGACCATTTGTGTGGACTTAACGATAACATTTTGTGTCATGGGCAGATTGGGGTTTACAGTGTACGACATTCTTTGAAAAATCTACACTACTAGCAAGCTTTTGCAGTCTAATAACATGCAGTTGGATTTTGCGGTCTGTCTCGTAGAAAAAAAACAAAGAACATCTGATCCACTGCAGGCCCACTGGAAAAAGAGATGTGTTAAAATATGAATGTAGAGGTGTTGCTCAAAAACAAATTGCTGCAAAGCTCAAAATATTTGGTTCAGCAGATGAGCCACTGGCTGAGGCCAAGAAGAGAATAGAAATATAATTATTCAACGTTCTCGTCACTGTGGGAAGTTAGAGAGCGTTTGGAGTTCTTATGAACTTCCATCAACTGGATCCCAGATATTCAGAGAACAGTGTAAGTTGCTTGGTGATACAGTCACCTGTGGAGAAGCTGCTGACCTGGATTGGATAGAGATGGAAATGGACAGCCTTCCAGACCTTTCCAAAGCATACAGTAAATGACGGTGATGGAGCTGCTTACATACACACACCAAAATGAGCTCTGTGAGTTGTACTCAGATCTCTGATTAGCTTTGAGAATAGCCTGTACTCTCCCAAGAACATTCACCCTTGGCAAAGCGGAGGTTCTCCAAGCTAAAATTGATGGTACAAGAATGTCTGAGTGGACTGGCAGTTATTATTATCAACCATCAGCTAGGCAGCCAACTCTCTTATGATGTGGTTTTACTTCCAATAAGGCAAGAAGACGTACAGAGCCCTCCACGATAATTGTCAGCCCTAGTAAAATGAGTAAAAAATAGTTGGTATTTTGGTGAATTGGCATAAGGTCACAATTAAACAAATTACAAACATCCAACCTTTAATTGAAGTACATTCATTCAGAGAAAAAATAAATGTGTCATCAAGAAATAATTATTTCTAACAAAACCACATGTGCCATGATTATTGGCACCTCGCATTTAATACTTTGTACATTCTTCCCATTTAAGTCAGAGGACTGAGATGGCCATGCCAGAAACTTGATTTTGTGTTCAGTTAACAATTTTTGAGTTGATTTGTGTGTATGTCAAGGATCATTGTTCTGCTGAAAGATCCAATGACAACCCAGCTTCAGTTTCCTGTCAGAGGCAGCCAGATTCAGATTTAAAATCTCCTGGTACTTCACAGAGTTCATGATGCCATGTATCCTAACAAGGTTCCCATGGCCTTTTGAGGAAAAACAGCCCCACAACATCACAGAAACTCCACATGTGGGGATCAGGATCTTTTTGCCAAACCCACCATGAGGGGTTGTTGATACATTAAGGGTAGCAATGAGTTGAGAACCCCTCTCGCCTGGTTTACTGTCTCATTGGATACCAGTTGAAATATGTGGGGGGGCCTCAAAATCAAATTCTGCTTAGAGTCCCCAAAAGGCTAGAGCCGGCACTGCCGGAGAATAGTGTTTATTGCGGAAAAAAACCTTGACTACTGTCAAAAAGATCAAAAACACTCTTCTAGAAGTAGATGTGTCAAAGTCTACCATATGTAGAAGACTAAACCAGCAGGAATACAGAGAGTACACTACAAGATGCAAACCACTGATAAGCATGAAGAACAGAAAGGATATTTTGCTAAAAAGCACCTAAAAGAGCCCCAACAGTTCTGGACAGATGAGACAAAGATGAACATGTATAAGAGTGTTGTAAAGAGGAAGGTGTGGAGAATAGATTCCCATGATACAAAGCATACCACCTCATCTGTGAAACATGGTGGAGCGGGTGTTATGGCTTGGGCCTGTATGGCTGCCAGTGTAACAGGCTCACAAGTCTTCATCGATGATATGAATGCAGATTGAAGTAGAACACAGAAATAATTTATCCCACCGGTGGCCGCGGTTGCAGCAGCTTGATTCACGATATAGCTCCTGCCGTTGCCATAAATCTTCTGCGCTGTATTCTGTTTCAAATATGTATAGTTGTATACTACCATTCAATAACGCTTGATTAAAGTTGATTTGGGTATTTCGGGTTCTTCACTCTTGCACTAGCCAGAAAACAAAATCCCTCTCTAACTCTTCTTATTTGCATATTTACTAGAAGAATGCAAATAAACAAAAATGTATTCTCGACCTCAATACGAAAGGGTATTACAAAACACATTATTTTCAGTGTCTGACATGTGGGAAACTTGGCCAGCACATCAAATATGGGGTGTTTAGGGGTATGGATCCTTTAAGCATAGAAAATATCTTGGTAATGATGTTCAGAACAAATCATCCAAAATGGGTCACATTTAAAGTATTACAAAATTCGATTTAGTTCCCCAAAAAAGAGGGACTGATTTGGGCTTGTGAGGGCTACTTTAACAACTACTGGCTTTGGTTTAAATGGAAGACCAGACGTTTTTCAAAACATTCACCTTCTTTTGTCTCTTAATATGGTCTCACATGTCTGTATTTCTGTCACCAGGATATTTAGGCAATGGTGTTTTCATGGCAGTGATAGGAAGCCACCCCCCTTGGTTTCCAAATCTCTCTCATGTCCTAAAAAAGTTCTGCTGTTGCGGAACTGCTGCTCAATTTCCGGATGTTTTGTTTTACTTTTGACTTCTGCTTCCCATATCCCTTGCCCCTTAATTGTTTTTAGGCTTACTGGACATGTTTCCCTCAGAGAAGAAGGACTGTACACCAACTATACAGAGAGAAAGAAAGGAGGTTGCTAAATGGGGGGGGAATGAAAAAGCATGGTATAACCAGAGATTCTCATATAACTGCGGAAAAACATGTAGGTTCAAAAAGAGAGAGAAAGAGACCCAGAGGATCAGAAGTGAAAGAGAGACAGTTGACATACTGTACACCTGAATTACAGAGGGGAGATTAAGTATGCACAGTTCGAATATGAATATGTCTTTTTGGAAGTTATGGTATGCAGTAGTACAAAATACATTTAAATGTTCATGCATTTATAAACAACATGAACATGAAAACAAATTCGACTTTCATGCTGTTCTGTTGATAGTACATTGGTCAAACATTTCACACATGGTTCACAAACGGCTTTCAATTAGCTCATTCATTTTATATGGTGAACTCTACCAGTAATAACTAGAGGAGCCTCCTGGTTTTAACAGGTCTATTGCTCTTAACATCCCTTCCCAACAGAGCCATTAGACACAAAATGCCCTGCTCCTATCTCATCCTAGGTATAAAGATTTGTAGGGAGATTCTCCTAGCCACTGACATCTTATTGATTCTTTTTGTGTCTGTATAACATCTTTGTGACTACTGCTGATGTATAAAGAGTAAAATTAAATAAATGTGATCTGTTGAGATCAGAACGAGAGGGATAGAGAGAGACAGACAGACAGGGAGACGAACAGACAGAGGGACATCCAGACAGGTGGACAAAGAGACAGATGATGAGATGTGCAGCAGCGCAAGTGGGACTTCAGACCTAGCTCAGGACTGGCAGATTCTGCACTCAGCCTTGACTGCCATACCACGCATCCTTGTGAGAGGATGCCTCGAACATTCCCACGGAGGACAGGCTCTGCGACCAATCAGCTGCGATAAGCCATGTCATTAGCTATAGTAAGCCATCACACTGACTGTAGCAATAACCATAAAATGAGAAGATTTTAATATATACATTGCAGAGTGTTAAATTAAAATTGGTTCATTGTGCCATTCATTCTAACGGTAGTGTTAATAACTTCTCATTGTGAAAATGCATCAGAACCATAGCTTAGAGACATTATTTTCAATATCATTCAACAATTTACCTCCATTAAAGGAGAATTCTGGGCGATTTCAACACGTAGCTGTGTTGTTAGGAAATTTGGAGTGCCGTCAGTAGCGAGACAATCTCAAACAATCTGCGTTGCCTATCCTCCTACTCCAGTTTACACCCATTACGCTGAAAGGGGGTAAGTCTTAAAACATGCTTTTAGCCTCTTAACATGTTCGATATGTCATTACAAGTGCATAAACATGTGCAGTGATACCTTCAGAGTGAACACAGTGAATCTGACTACAGTAGACGTGAAAGAAATGTAAATAAGTTGTGATAAATCGGCCAGTGCACATAGCTCTGTTTTTTCCTGTAAAGTCCACACTAGTCTATCGTCTAACTCATACAATCCAATATTCCAAAACATATTCTCTCAATCAAAATTACATTTAGTTACTTTTAAAATGTAGGTTATTGAGCCATCAATGAGTGATGCTGCACAGTTTAATCACACTGATGGAAATTGTCTGTCATTAAAAAGATATGTTAATGTCCAACGCAAGCAGAAAATTGCCTCAAAGAAAACCCCAGGCCATCATTTTCAGTATCTTTCAGCAAATTATTTCCATTTACAGATATTGCTCATCTAATGTTGTCAGTAAAGAGAGATATGCACCGAGGTACACAACAAAACTGTTCGTTAATGTGCGGTTGTCATGGCTGAGGTGGCCTCTTATGTTTAACTGTTTAACCTGACATTCTGATCATTGCCCATCATTACCCAGTCTGTGTGTGATTGTCTAATTAGTGTCTAGACCTTTTGATTGTTAGCCCTAGTCATTTCAGTATGTACTGTTGTATGCAAAACTTTAGGCACCCCTGACAATTTCCATGATTTTAATTTATAAATAGCTGGGTGTTTGGATCAGCAATTTCATTTTGATCTATCAAATAACTAAAGGACACAGTAATATTTCGGTAGTGAAATTAGGTTCATTGGATTAACAGAAAATGTACAATATGCATCGAAACTAAATTAGACATGTGCATAGATTTGGGGACCCTTGTCATTGTGTTGATTTAAATACATGTAACTACTGAGCACTGAGTAATTGGAACACACAATTGATTTGGTGAACTCATTAAGCCTTGAACTTCATAGACACCTTCTTCCAATCATGAGAAAATGTATTTAAGGTTGCCAATTGCAAGTTGTTGTTCTCTTTGACTCTCCTCTGAAGAGTGGCAACATGGGGGCCTCAAAACAACTCTAAAATGACCTGAAAACAAAGATTGTTTAACATTATGGTTTAGCGGAAAGCTACATAAAGCTAACATAGTAGTGAAAACATACTGAGAAAATGGAAGATCACAGACCTTGTTAAGTCCAGAAGATTCAGGCCAAGTAAAATATCAGAGAGGCAAAGGCAAAGGATAGCGAGAACAGTCAAAAACAGCCCACAGACCACCTCCAAAGACCTACAACATCATCTTGCTGCAGGTGGTGTCACTGTGCATTGTTGAACAATTCAACGCACTTTGTACAAGGAGAAGCTGTGTGGGACAGTGATGCGGAAGAAGCCTTTTCTGCACACACGCCACGAACAGAGTCGCATGAGGTATGCAAACACACTTTGGACAAGCTAGTTTCATTTTGGAAGAAAATGCTGTGAACTGATGAAACAAAGATGGAGTTATTTGGTCATAACCATGGGTGTTATGCATGGCGGTAAAAGAACATAGCATTCCAAGACAAACACTTGCTAACTACAGTAAAATTTGGTGGAGGTTCCATCATGCTGTGGGGCTGTGTGGCCAGTGCCGATACTGGGAATCTTGTTAAAGTTGAGGGTCACATGGATTCCACCCAATATCAGCAGATACTTGACAATAATGTGGAGGAATCAGTCACAAAGTTGAAGTTATGCCGGGGCTGGATATTTCAACAAGACAACGACCCAAAACACTGCTCAAACTCTACTCTGGAATTTATGCATAAATAAAATAACTAATTTCACTACAGAAATATAACTGTCATTCAGTTATTTGATAGATCAAAATGGAATTGCTGATCCAAACACCCAATTATTTATACATGAAAATCATAGAAATTGTCAGGGGCACCTAAACATTTGCACATGACTGTATACCCCTGTGTCTGTCAGTGTAGTTGTGGGTTATTGTCTTAATTTACATCTCTGCTTTATGTGTTTACAATGCGTTATTATTTTCCTCATACGTTCAGAAGTTTGGTAAGTTGTGCTACTGATGATTGGCCTGGGTGCCATCTATTAAGATATCTAACTTCTGCATGTTATTCTGGCCAAAGTGAAGCCACTTACATATGCCAGTATCGCACTGTGCAGTCTATACATCTTATAATCGTCTGTTCACTCCAAGGGTTAATGCGCCTCGTTTTGTGCACCTTTGTTTTATGTTTGGGTATAGTCTTTTATTCTTTTGTTCCTGTGTTTGTATGTCGTTGACTGTGTCCTATTAAAACATTGTCTACCTGGATTATCCCTATTTGCCTCCTGCCTAACCCAAACCCTCACAGCGGCGCAGGTTTTTAAAAGACAAGGCACAATTAGTGGCCAACAAGTGGCATCGATGTGCATATCAATTCTTCCAGAGCTTTTTTGGTCTCAGGTGTGCAATTTTGACCGGTGAAATTTGTTCAAGTTTAGAAAACAGGCTTCTAAAGTTTTGATAATAATGTAACAAAAAGATGTATCATGGCCAAATTCCAAACCAAGCCTCACATCAATCATGGCCACCTAATAATCCCCTTCCTTTCTAATTGGCATATATAACTACTCACCTCTCCACCTAATAGCTGATGTGTGGTGAGCGTTCTGGCGCAAAATGGCTACCGTGCATCACCCAAGTGGGTGCTACACATTGGTGGTGGATAAGGTGGGCTTTCCCCCTCACTGTGTAAAGCGCTTTGGGTTCCTTGGAAGAAAAGCGCTATATAAGTTCAATGCATTTTTATTATTATTATTATGTACAGTAGATTTTGAGTATATTCTGTTTATTTTTATTCTGTTAGTGATTACTGTATGAATTGCATGGAAATTCATGTTCAACTGTTAACAAAAATGTCACTTAGAATTTTTCTGTAATGACATAAGAAGAAACCTAAGTTGTAGGTGCACATAACCGGAATACGGTTGGTTGTACAGTTGAACTGACTAACAAGCATTCAACTTTAAACTGGCTCAAAGCATTTGGGTTGTTTCAGTTGTTTCAATTGGTATGCATTTATAGCAATTTTTGCATAAAGGAAAACCGGGCATATTAACCTGTGTACTAATAACCTTTTAAATCTTTCAGACATAGTTGACAGCGCTGTGTTTAAAACGGCTACGTTTTTGTCACCATAGAGGAGGCAGTATCTGGCCACAGATCCAGTGTGTGAAAAACGAGGGGTGTTATCCCATACATAAGGCCGTGTTTGTTCCTCTGGGAATATTTCACACAGCCAAAATGTGTTTCTGACGGAAGTGTAAAATCTACACCTCCTTAGCGAATACAGAGTGGCACAAATGTGGCCTCTCTTACAGCAACCCATCACTTAAGCTTACTAAGATAGTTAATAAAAACATCTGAAAAGCTGTACCTGTGTACTCAGCTACTTCTACATTTCCTTTCTCTCAAAAGACAAACAAATTTGCTATAGAGATTAAACTCACCGACTTTCGAAGACCCCAGTAAGTTTGTCAAAACAAACAGAATAACATGGAAATGCATATTAAGCCTATTCTAGATTCATAATTATCTACACAGAGAAATGTGCAGCTAAAACATAGAGAAACCTCACAGTCCAAGTGATCTTGAGTTCACCTGCTGATTACCAACAATGAATTACAACACGAACTGTGCCACTGGATTTTCAAGGAGTTAGACTCACTCTTACACAGCAAATACCTCTCCAGTGTCAAACTATCACTGTCAGTGTGGACTTAAGTGATAACACTGGGTAGTGTTCAAATGGGTAGTATTAAACCAAATGGTTTTCCACTATCCAATGGTATCACTTAACAGTAGTTCAGGGTCTATATGTGTCCAATTTTAACACTAGAGAATTTGCTGTGAGAGCACAGGTAAGATAGGGACTTTCATCGTGGGTTTGTGACCTACGGTAGCAGCTGAGTCAGTCAACGGCCTCATTCAGAATCACCATTGAGAAATGTACATTATGTGCAAATGAGTCATCACCAAGGCCCAAATGAAATTGAAAACAGACTAAGCTATGAAAAAAGGGAGGGAACTGTACCGCCTGGAGCCATTGGAGCATTTTACAATGGGGGAGGCAGGAAAGGCAAGGCTTGGACGCAGGACTTTTTCCTTTTAAATGTAGTTTTTGGTCTGTGGACATTCATGGTTATTGCCTGTTATTTGAGTCCATAGGTGGATGCTGGGGATTCTGACATGTGTAATACCATTGCTATTTCATTTAGCATTTTAGTCATTTAGCAGAGTGACTTGCAGTGTACAGTATATACAGGGACATCCCCCTGGAGAAACTTAGGGTAATGTTCTTTGCTCAAGGACACAACGACATTTGTCACAGTCAGGAATCAAATCGGCAACCTTTCGAATACAATTCTGACTCCCTAACCACAGAGCCATACACTACCAGTCAAAAGTTGTTTGATAAAAATGTTTTGATAAAAATGTATATGTATTTCATCATGTGGCATTAAAGTGATCCAAAAAACCTGATTAATAATGGATAGGCTAAAGGTTTCACCATAAGAATACAGAATGAAGGGCAGCTGAAAACATGGTATAGATCAGTGGTCCTCAAACCCTTCCATGGAGGGCCTAGTGTATGCAAGTTTTCGCTATTTACTTGTACAAGCCTGATGGAGTAGCTCACTAATTGGTTAGTATCTCCCCTCACCTGGCAGTCTAGGTCCTAATTATGCTCTAATTGAAGGGAAAGACCAAAAACCAGCATACACTAGGCCCTCCATGCAAGGGTTTGAGGACCACTGGTATATATATTTATTTATATAGGCTAGATCAATCAATGTATATGCCAACTTTGTGAATTTCTATCAAAACATAACAATCCCTGAATGTTCTAAAACGTTTGACCAGTAGTGGACTGTATATGAAACTATTGTACATGTTTGGATGAAGGTATGAGTCTGTTAGCAAGGCTGGAACATGATTGGTCTGGGCTAAAAGGTTCACCTGATTGTTTTCCTTCACCATCATTGAAAAGCTTAAAAACAAGATGACATAACCAAAATTGGATAATATTGGGAACAAAATAGACCTCCAAAGCAAGAAATAGGTTATAGTAGCTTAGTTACAAACTGTATGTCTTTGACTGGGCACATACTGTAAGACATCTGTTAACTAAGACATTTGATAGCATGGGTGAGTCACTAGGTTGCATAGTCCAAGTGGGTGAGTGATTTTAGGGGTTAATGATTTGTTTTTAAATAAGTCAATCATTATATTACCTACAGCTATTGGAAATTGTATATGTGATTTGCAGGGGCCGTAGAAATTTTACTCAACACAGTTTGTTGTTAACAGTGTTTAGAAGATGTATTAATTTTGCTTAAAAGTAGAAGTACAACCACTTTAACAACTCATTTTTACTCTTTCTGTGCATATGGTTAACCCCCTAAAGGTTTTCATGATATTTTATTTTGTTACAAAGACAACTGGTTGTAAAACCTTAAGTCTAATTTGGGTAAAAGAGTGTTTAATTTACATGACAGTCACCCCACCCCAGGTACAACACAGGAGCCCTGCCTAAACATGCCTGCCGTTGGTATCCATGAAAAGTACTTTTGCTGTAGTGGGAAAGCCCCACTGAAAAACTTGATATGTTGTACACTGTAGAATGTCAGTTAGGGCTTAGCCCATATGTATATTTGTGTGAACACGTGTATGAGTGAGCATACCGCATCCTCGCACCAGAAGTGGATTTCCATACTCTCAGTCTAGGGAAAGAAACTTAGAGGCAGTTGCAATACCCTGCAAAGCTTCAGAACCCATAACAAATAGCTTTGGAAACACTGTTAAGCAAAAAAGGAAGGAGAGAGGAAAGAGCTAAATATTTTCCATTTCTCATGAGCCATTTTTATTCTCGGCCCAATTAGACACATGGTTTAGATTGCTTTATTTTTAACTGGACATGAGTAGGCATGCCAGCCTTGCCTGTTTCAGTGGTTGGAGGTTTCAGTGTTTGTAACCAATGAACTTTTGCATTTCAGAGCCTCAGTGGGCCCATTACATGAATGGCGTAATGTAAGGGAAAGGTACAGTGTGACCACCATGGTGGGAAAGCTGACGTAATACATGGGAGGGACAAACTGTTTTGGCTCCAGTTTATGGCCCAAAAATGTAGGAAACAAGGAGGCGGCTTACAGGAATGTTCAGCAATTACTACACTTACTTTGAATAAAGTTTTTGCACAAATTTCCCGCTATAATCACCATAATACAACCTCTACCCTAAGTTAAATGTACATTGTTACTTTAATGTGTAGGACACAAACAGATCAAACACTAGGGCCCCAGCATTAGTGTTTTTGAAGTCATTGTTTACAGGTGTTACAGTAAATTAACAATTTCCTCAAACATTAAAATAGTGGAAACAGTGCCTCTCAGGCCATTATGTGGTACTGCAATAAAATGATTATGCTTCCAGACCACATAGCACATCCAAGTAGAGGCAAGGCATTTCAAAGTAAATGTTTGATTTTCTATTGCCCTACCCCGTCGGACTTAGGAACTGTGTGGCGACAAACCCACATGTTAAATAGACACAGTCACCTCTAGGAACTTTAGATTCAGTAAACATGCATATTGATTTATTGAACAATTTCAAAGGATGTATCGTTACAGGATGTATTTTTATATCCTTGACAGTGTTCACATGAGTAAATGTTACACAACTAATGTAAAACAAGCTGTCACAGTTGTGTCTTCTATTGATCTGGTTAAAATCTGTCTATTCTTGCACCAATTTTATTTATGTGGGAGGTGGTTATGCAGTGAATAATTAACTGCGTTTTTACTGCAGTAACTAGTAACAGAATCGTTGATGTGTCTCGCAAATTGGTGACAGTCAGAGATAGACCCATGAATTTATTGTTGATTTAATAGCAGAAAATAATGGCATGTCATTATCCAAAACAATCCTACTATCAAGGGATAGAAGAGTCATCCCACTGCGTGTTTATGATACCAGTAACATGGAGGGAAAACAAAACATACCCTACTTACATAACATAACCCAACTCTTGTCAGTGACATGGATCGTACCACATTCATGACTCAATTGAACCATACTATGAGAGAGACAGAAAGAGAAATATGTTTTTAAGGCTCTACATACATGACTTGCATTTATTTTTATCACCTGCATTAAACTGTCGTAATAAGGCACATACAGACACTCTCTGGAAGTACTCTAAATAAGTTGACCATGTGGCTGCTTTGTGGATTAAAGTTATATAATAAACATTTCTGAAAACGTAATTGAAAACTGAGTCTAATTAACATTAAGGCATATCTATTTAGGTTATATAATTCCTCCATTTGAGGGATGCCTATAACTGACTGGAAATGATGACTAGATGTTCTAGAATAAAAACAACAAGAGCGCGTATCGCGCAAAGAAACGAAGGAGGAAAAGACATGGGTTATTCTGGTAACAGCATTGGGGAAATGCATTCAGCAACGAAGTAGTTAAACCCCCCAGCTACTACTCAAAAACGATCCGTCTTATTGATGCAAAATTGTATAATAAAAACACTTATCTGTTTATAATTTTGTCAATATTTCTTACGTAATTTATCTAATGCATTCATTGTGATCGTTTAGAGCATATCTTTAAGACAGCCTCGGTTACCATTCAGGGCTGGCATTGAATATACGAAACACTATGCGAGTGGTTTCCGGGAAGAAAGAGAACTCCGCCTACCGTTTTTTATAAGCCTATATAAAACCTAACAGCTACTTCTTGAATCAAAGTGCTATCGCCCGTGTCTTGGAACTGAAAGTGATTGGCGAACTAAAACTTTAAAACATCAAGAAAAGAAGCATGTCCGATATGATTGACGATATTATCACAAGGGTAAGTTTTATACACTTTTTATATTCTTGATTTTGTTTTGATCAATAAAATATGCTATTGTTACTGAACAATAAAAACAGAACTGTGGTATAACTTGCTGTTGTATAAATTGCATGCTATTTTTTGATTACTGTTAAAATATACACAAAACTAGTTTTATTCACATCATTAAATATTATTATTGGCTACAATTCTGCATGGTGATATAGTTTATATTTATACAATTTTAATTTATTGTCATATTTCTCTTCTCAGAATCTGATTAATCTGGTTTTAGATGATCCATTCACCCAGAAACAAATGAAAACAACGGGACCTTGTCTCAACCCCTCGACTCCGTTCTTCTCAACAAAGTGTCATGATCTGAGCCCTGAGCAAATGAACAATGAGTCCACCTGGCCACTTGACATTTGGAGCAAGACGGCTCCGACCAAACCACAGGTTTCCTACAGACCTGACCGCTCCATGAGTTTGACCGAATCCAATATCCTCTCTTTCGGTAAAATGAAGACCCTGGATGAAGTGCCTCCGCCTCCTGGATTTCCTCCCCTGAACAACCCCACGCCTCTCCCTTCCAACCGTTACAAGACTGAACTGTGTCGTAGCTTCCAAGAGAATGGCAGCTGTAAATATGGGAGCAAGTGTCAGTTTGCGCACGGAGAGCCTGAGCTGCGCGGTCTATACAGGCACCCGAAATATAAAACAGAGGCCTGCCGCACCTTTTACAACTTTGGCTACTGTCCATACGGAGCCCGCTGTCACTTCATTCATGAGGAGAAACTCACCCCCTTGACCCAAAAATTCCACAACCAGGCACTTGCTGGTCAGAACCCACGTCAGCTCAGGCAGAGTGTCAGTTTTGCAGGTTTCCTGGGATCGCGCTGCTCTCCACCCCCTTCTCTCCATGACACTCTTGGCTTCACCCGTGCACCCTCAGTGTCACCGCCCCCAACTGACATTCTCTCCCCAGTGTTCAGTGACACCCAACGCGACACATTTCAGTTCTCTCACAACCGGCCCACTGTCGGTGACTTCCATAACACCCCGATGATGGTGGAGCCACAGAAGCCCTCTCGCTGTGTTTGTGGTCACGGAAATACTCAGAACAAATCCTATGCTTCAGGGGACCAAAACAACATCTACATCACCCAGGCAAACCTCCAGCGGTTCTCCTCTGAAGATTCTCTCTCTGACAGAGATAGCTACACCAGCACTGGCAGCACAAGTGGTTCAGAGTCTCCTACTTTTGATGGGGCTGGCAACAAGCGCCTGACCGTTTTTGCCCGTCTGTCACTCTCCGACTAGAGGGCCAAATCCCCAAAGAGACAATCCATATCTTAATCCTTGATCAATTGTGAATGTTCTGCTAACACAAATCCTTTTAATATGATGCGCATCATCACTTTATACTGTTGTTTATTTATATTAGTAAATTACTCGCTCTGTGAGATTGAATTGGTACCCAAACTGTTCTCAAAAGCTGTATATTTTTTTATCATAATGTGTATTTTCAGTTAACTTTCTCATGTTGTCTTCCGGTAATTGCTTTCTTTAAAACTTACCTTGATGGTAGAAAGAATAACGGAAGTTAAGTGCCTCTACATACCAATTCAAATGAGAAGAACTAGTAAACTTACTCTATCATGATTACTTCAATTAGTCATTTTTATGTTCATTCTAGGGTGGACAAATATCCCCCTCCATTCAGTAAGCTGCCAAAACTGTTTATTTTTTTTCAGGTCTGTCTATATGATCTTTTGAAAATATTCAAACCATCAATGTGAATTGAAAAATAAGACATTCACTCACTGTGATATGCACTTTAAACTAGGTATTGAGAGATTCATTTCTCCATGTAGCATTTAACCAAAGCTTTATACTTACTTAAAATGTATACTTTTGCAAAATTATTTGTGTTAAAGTTGTTTTTCATATTATCTTTAGAAATCATATTTTAACTAATCTGTGACAAAAGTGAGAAGTGGCTGATACTCCCTCTGTACTTGGAGTATTTGCCATTCTTTCAGATAGCCGTTTTGTTGCATTATGTTCAGACAACCTTGGATGCAAATGTTGTTACCCTACTTGAGTAACTTTTTTTGACTTCTTTCATCAGGAACTATAACATCACAGTATTTTTCTTCGACTGTAGGTGGACTGCATTTGTTCACCTTTTGTAATTTTATAGACTTAACTAATGTATTTATTATGATATTTATTATGGTAATACCAATGTATTTTGTACTTATTTATCAAGAACATTTCTGGGTCTGTGAACTATGTGAAATAATTAATACATAAGGAATTTATTGATCATGTGGAAAAGAAGAAATAAATGATAAAGATATAATTTCTTGTATTGAATGGTCTTTCTTGTTAGTTTTGCATCTTTTCATAAGTCAAATTGCAAAAAAAACTTAATTTTGCAATGACACAACACCCATGTTGCATCAACTGCATATCCTTTAGTGCGATAATATGACAGTACGAAATGAAGTCGTCGGTCTTCATAGTAACCTGTAAACAACCGGCAGATATCTTTCTACAGATGGATGTTATGTCAACACAAAGGGCTGACATTTCCAGTATTTAGCCCACATTTTGTCCCAAGTTGCTCTATGCATTTCACAAACAACAACTTATTGCTGATACAGCATGCATAAAGCTCAGTTTCATAACTATTCATGTGAATATGCTGGTGTGAAGGCCATTAGCTGAGCAGTAAACTAAATGTGTGTTCAAGTGTCAGTGCATATTTGACATTCTTCTCATGGGTCACCATGACCTCAAGTGTGCAAACCCCTGTGTTTACTCACTAGCTTTGTTGTCATGGTTAAACCTCAAATCCTCTGCACTTCAGTGAACCAATATTTGCTATTCTTATCCTAAAAAGATGCATCCATCTTTATGTAAGATATAAAGGCATTTCTTCTGTTGGTCCTCCTTTTCCATACATTCCTTCATGCAAGGATGAATGTTGCATTTTTTTATATGGGGGCATACTGAACACAAAGAGCAATGCAGTATGCCCTTCTCTTTATTTTCAAATGTATGTTTATATATATATATATATACACAGTTGTTGTCAAAGGTTCTGAGACTGGCACAAGTTTTGTCCTCCACAAAGTTTGCTTTAATAATTACAAGCATTCCATAAGTGTCAACGCCTTTTATTGACAATTACATTAAGTTTATGCAGAGTCAATATTTGCAGTGTTGACCCTTTTAAAGCCATCTGCAATCCACCCTGACATGGTGTCAATTAACATCTGGGCCACATCCTGACTGATGGCAGCCCATTCTTGCATGATCAATGCTTGGAGTTTGTCAGATTTTGTGGGTTTTTGTTTTTATCCACCCGCCTCTTGAGGATCGACCACAAGTATTCAATAGGATTAAGGTCTGGGGAGTTTCCTGGCCATAAACCCAAATTGTCAATGTTTTGTTCCCCGAGCAACTTAGTTAACTTTTGCCTTATGGCAAGGTGCTCCATTGTGCTGGAAAAAGCATTTCCATCACCAAACTGTTCTTGGATGGTTGGGAGAAGATGCTCTTGGAGGATGTGTTGGTACAATTCTTTATTTATGGCTGTGTTCTTAGGCAAAATTGTGAGTGAGCCCACTCCCTTGTCTTAGAAGCAACCCAACACATGAACGGTCTCAGGATGCTTTACTGTTGTGGTACTTGCTGGACTTTCTTGGGCGCCCTGACGCCTTCTTCACAACAATTGAACCTCTCTCCTTGAAGTTCTTGATGATCTGATAAATTGTTGATTTTGGTGGAATCTTACTAGCTGCAAGAGCACATGTTCTTGCCTGTGAAGCCCTTTATGTGCTAAGCAATGATGATGGCACATGTTTCCTTGCAGGTAACCATGGTTGACAGAGGAAGAATAATGATTTCATTCACCACTCTCCTTGATCTCCAGCCTTGTCCTTGTCAACACTCTCACCTGTGTGAGAAAATCACTGACATGATGGCAGCTGGTCATTTTGTGGCAGGGCTGAAATGCAGAGGAAACGTTTTGGAGGGATTAAGTTCATTTTCATGGAAAAGAGGGACTTTCATTGCAATTTATCTGATCACACTTCATGACAATCTGGAGTATTTGCAAACTACCATCATCTACACTGAGGCAGCAGACTTTGTGAAAATTAGTATTTGTGCCATTCTCAAAAGTTTTGACCATGACTATATATATATATATATATATATATATATATATATATATATATATATATATATATATATATTTAGTCCCTGTTTCTTTTTAAATGAAAGACTTATGGCCTACTCTTTCCTCAACTTAGTAGAGTGTTAAAGGTCTATGCGCTGCACATTTCAGACAGGTTCACATTATAAAATAACAAATATTTGGTCAATTTTGTCATAGAGACTTGATACTAAGATTTACATATTCATCCTTAGGTGGTTATTTACTGTAAAAATGTGGTTTCTAAGTTAAGCCTACTTGTACAGATATTAGACTGTTAAACCAAAATGGAAATAATTGGATGTGTTTTCTTCTCTCTCAGTGTATCACCAGTGAAGGCACAGTGATAAAAGTGTAATTCTTTGGAATAAACTGTACTGAGGTCTGTAATTTCTGGATGTACTGTAGGTAAATAGCCCAAATTCATTGTAGGGAAACAAAACCTTCGAACAGGTCACCAGGTGACTATGATGTACACTCACCAGCCACTTTCATTAGGTACACCTGTTCAAAAGCTAGTGGATGCAAATATCTACTCATCCAATCACGTGGCAGCAAGTCAATGCATTAAGGCATGTAGACATAGTCCAGACGATCTGCTGAATTTCAAACCAAGCATCAGAATGGGGAAGAAAGGTGATTTAAGTGACTTTGAACCTGACATGGTTATCGGTGCTGGATGGGCTGTTTTGACTATTTCAGCAACTATGATTTTCCCACACAATCATCTCTAGGTATTACAAAGTGGCAGTTCACTGGGCGAAAATGCCTTGTTGATGGCAGAGGGCAGAAGAGAATGGCCAGACTGGTTCTTGCTGATAGAAGGGCAACAGTAACTCAAATAACCACTTGTTACTAACAAGGACTGCAGAAGAGCATCTCTGAATGCACAAAACGTCAAACCTTGAAGCAGATGGGCTACAGTAGCTAAAGACCACGCCGGGTGCCACACCTGTCAGCTAAGGACAGGAAACTGAGGCAAAAATCTGCATGGGAAAATGGAATATTGGAAAAACGTTGCTCTAGTTCTGCTGCAACATTCAGATGTATCAACAGTTCAGGCTGGTAGTAGTGGTATAACGGTGTAGGGATATTTTATTAGCACACTTTGGGCCCCTTAGTGCCAGTTGAGCATTATTTGAAGGCCACGGCCTACCTGAGTATTGTTGCTGACCATGTCCATCCTTGTATGACTACAGTGTACCCATCTTTTAATGGTTACTTCCAGCAGGATAACGCGCCATGTCGCAAAGCTCACATCATCTCAAACTGGTTTCTTCAACATGACAATGAATTCACTGTACTCAAATGGCCTCCACAGTCACCACATCTCCATCCACTCGAGCACCATTGGAATGTGGTGGAACGGGAGATTCGCATCATGGATGTGCAGCCAACAAATCTGGAGCAACTGTGATGCGATAATGTCAATATAGACCAACATTTCTGAGGAATGTTTCCAGCACCTTGTTGAATTTATGCCACGAAGAAATAAGGCAGTTCTGAAGGTAAAAGGAGGTATCTAATGAAGTGGCTGGTGAGTGTATAGTTGCAACATTATTTTCTCTAGACAGACACTGCCCACATATAATAATGTGGGAGGTGACAAGCTATTGTTCATTAGTTGGTTTTAACTTGTAGCTGAAGGCAGGGCCCAGCCCCTGAATGGTTGATGCATTAGATCAAGATACATTATGGAAACCGCAATACAAGTGTAACAACTACGAGTGAGATAAAGGATATGACAAATTCACACCATTTTTTTTGTCTGGCCAACTTCCCTTTGTTTTGAGTTTGGGCGGTTTTACGATACAGTGTCAATTGACAAAGAGGCACATATTAAGGACAGAATGTATTTTTGTCAACAAAAATGATCACGAAATTAAATTGATAATATTATTTATCAATAATTTTGAATGTACCTGACAAACAGTGGTTAGAATTGACCCAACCCCTATGATAGAGGAACTGTAACTCCAGACCATCGTCATAGCAATGGTTAAATTAAGTTCACAGTCCATTTAGTTCCTCGTCCTTTAATTCAGTACAGACACAGGCTGTGTTGCCATAACAACAGAGGCAGTTCAGTAAAAGCAAATAACCAACAGACACAGCACAAATGAATAGTGTACTTTCTCTTGATTTGGCCTGGCCTGACTGCATACAGAGACAGCTCGTGGATCTTTGTTGTTTAGACCAACGCTTTGTAATATTGTCTTCCTTTTAATATATTTATTTTGTTATAGTTAGGGAAATCCCAATCTTAAATTGATATTATGAAATATTGTGACCAGCAGTATTATTCAAGTTTATGGCATGAGATTTCCTGTCGTGGAGGATAACATTGTTTACAGTCTATGAATTTACAGTTGTGCACGTTTTTATGCAATGAATGAATCCTGCTCTAATGAGCTGATAAGTTCTCAAGATGCAACAGTGATACCATACCACTGATATACTAGCTTAGAACATAGATCATTCCTTCCTGTACTCAGGAGGGTTTGCTTTAGGTAGAGAAGTATATCCATAAGCAAAGACCTTTTCATCAGGGCAAATGTAAGCACTCCCGTGTCTTGAACTCTAAGCATTTGCCCTTTCCGTACCTTATCCTGAGCCGTTGACTAAACACAGAGATAAAATGTCAAGAAAAAGCATTACTCTGTCAGCGTCATTGTGGCCTTCTGAGACCTGCCCCATACTTAGAAGAAAACAAGAGATGGTGCTAGATTACAATTCAGAAGCCTTTGCAAAATGTTGTATTTGCAAAATAAACCTTCATTACATTTTATGTTGACTAGATAGCCATTGAAAACATGACTTAAAGTAATATGTTCGATTAGAATGCATTTCCATTCAGATCACATAGACTTTTGTTCATCCATAAAATAAACAAATCTACCCTACATCCATAAGCAGGCAAACACATTTGACACACAAGTTAGAAGTGAAAAGTTTATATTAATTTAGCAGCATCCATACATAAGCAGATTCAAAGTAATTCACCTGAATGATTGTGTATTAAAAAGGTTTGTTGAAAGGTGATTACTAGAGCAGCAGTTCAAAGGTAAATGGTCCATTTGCACAAGTTACTGAGGAGACAAGATGAATTGCACAACGCTTTGAAACAGACGTGTTCGGCGTCATGGAAACAAGTCTGGTTTCTATTCTGCCTCTGCAAGTCAAATACTATCAAGACTACTCTGGCCAACAACAACACAGGGAAAGAATGTCTATACCTGTCTAATATGGAGCATGTGTGCATGGCAATGAGAATGATGCTGAAGTCATTCAAAATGTCACATTTAAGCGCAGCCCGGTTTGACAGTTTATGAATCAAACATATTCAAGGTTGAACATTCATGCTGTACTGTACTGTGACAATCTTTCAAAACTGGCTGCAAAACGTCACACAAGTCAAATTTAAGTTGTTTTAAATTAATGTGTATTTTGGTTAGCACGAGAAGGCATTTGGCTTCTTTTCAGCTAGACATTGAAGCTACTTTAAATAAATCACTCAACAATTGGGCAATTTGACCTAAGCTTCAGAAAGTGAAGAAATGTGCTTGTCTTTATTAATCAATTAAATCTGAGGCAGGTTAGATTAAAAAATTGGGACTTTGGACTATAGTTTGTTGACTTCATTCAGTTAGTGTTACGTGGGAAATTAGATTATTGATTCTGGTCATGTGATTTTTTTCTATTCTGTGAAATGTGGAAAATTTAAAAAGTAAAAGAAAACTCACATACTGTGTGAGCTCCAAATAAAATGGCTTTCCTTGGCAAATTTGTAGAATGGCATTAAATGTTCATTATGCCATGTCACCACATGTCGTATTGTAAACCAATTAGTAGTCAATTACAATTTTAAAGGAAAATTCAATAAAACATTTTAAATTAAATGAAATACCACAAATTCCAGAATTCAATACAAGCTTTGTTCCTGCGCACTGCAAGTTTTTTCGGTGGAGTTGAATTTAGTAAAAGGACCTTGGGTACTAGCTAGAAATTCTACAATGCAATTTGAAACATTTACTTCAGGTCATAGAATCATCTCAGAGCAAGAAGACCTGCTACAATGCTTCATTAGGTACAGATTTAGCCAGAATCTGCAGTAGATTTTTTTAATTTTACATTTGTTCCTCCAAGTATTTAAATAATCACTGATAGCACTGAAGCTAATGATGCTTTCTCCACTCCAGATAGGCCGGGGGCTGGAACAAAACCCCAATGGACTAGTTAGCTAGTTAGCCACTCATCCATTGCTCTAACTTGTCTTTCGTTATCTACAAACAATTGCACCAAAAAGTATACAATCACCCTGGCTTTAAATATAACAGAGTTAGCAGTATTCTGTTTGGCATTTTATTCATTTTTTCTTCCAAGTACACACAATTACAAGATGCTACAATGGAGCTAATAAAGGCTAACCCCAGCCAAGTAGATAATGGTAAATCAGCCCCTTACCTGTGATAATTTGGTCTTCCATCTGGCCTGGCTGTTTCTTTAAAAACACTTTGGTCCATTTGAGTATCGAACCTCAAATGATCTAATAAACAAATGTAATAATTTTCTTGGCAGGAGATGGTTGAAAGCAAAAACATTTCCTTGTCCCACTCTTAACAACAAAACATTTTCTGTCTCTGTTGCCCCTGAGAGCTCCCTGTAGACAGCAGTAAAACAGCGGCTATATTGATTCAAACGATAAAGTTGGGAAGGAGCCCTTCCCATAGTTCTTCCTTACTGTATTCCAGCTCAAATATATGGTTGGATATTACCAATCAATAACACTTGACCAAAGCGGAAATTACCCAGCTTTTCGGGAATTTTCTCACTTGCACTCGCCACTAAATAAATTATTGAAGTCATTATTGTTTTCAGAATTTAAGTAAATAGAAAAAATGGCGTTTTAAAAAACAACACATACGTATTTAGGTGTGTCATTGCCAGAGGATACAGTTGACAAAAAACAACAATATGGTTAACTTGAAACTATAATACATGTGTACCAGTTTAAATACATGTGTACCAGTTTAAATACATGTGTACCAGTTTAAATATATGTGTACCAGTTTAAATACATGTGTACCAGTTTAAATACATCAGATCTACAATATTTGAGGTGGTGATGATGTAGTAGGTGTAGTGGACCTACCTGTTGTGCCAGGATACACAAATTCAAATCATAGCCATGCTAGTTGCTAATAAAAAGAAAATCAGTGTTTTTTTTCAATGACAATTACTTTATTGATACCTGCTTCATTAAACAAATATTATTTTTATTATTGAACGCAACAGGAATGGCAACAGTATTATAATTGCCACCATTTCATGTAAACAAAAGGGTCACCTCATACATGTATTCTCATAGTTATAGAATGACAGAGTGGATAAATCTAACTGTGTGACAGCTAATAAGGGCCAGAGGTTGTACACAGCTGAGCCAGACATACAATAAATTGGAGGCGGGATTTGAACCATGGCCTTAGGTACAGATGAAAGCCAGGCATCCGGTCACTGTATCGAACACCAAAACTAATAACTCTTATCACCCTCTCCTGCTTCTGTGAAAATAAGCCCTAAGGCAAAATGAAATGCTACAATACCATTTCCCATTTATGACTAAGTCAGAGGCAAAGAAATATGTTTACGTGTGTTCAGCTGTGTTCAGCTGTGTATACAATATGCCATGTTCAAGTAGATAATTCTGACATGAACTAGATTGTCAATGATGTAAAACATTACCTTAAATATAAACCATACACAAACTATTAGTGTTTAATTTAAGTGTTTTAGTATTATATACAATTATACATTATGTATTTATCTTACTATGTTAAAAGGTTATAAAGGTTTTGGTGTTTTGGATATCTTTCATCAATAATGTTTTGAATTATGTTATTATCACCTTATTACTATTCATTTTGATGGTTTAATTTAATAGATTTTTTTTAGTCTATCCTCTAGAAACTCATGGACAATATTGACATAAACAATCCCCAAAAGTGAAGTAAAATATGTAATTAAATCCAAATGTTATCATATATTCCTAATAATTACCAAATTATAGAAGATTCCATTAGGCTATTAAATCCTTTGCAACGATATTTACATTGGATTTGCCATCCATAATTCAGTTGTAGCCCGAAGCTGTTGTTTTAGGGAACTTTTTTGCGCCTGATCAAATCTCCATTCCAATAGTTCGTTTACCCTGAGTCTATGTCAATATATTAAATATATATATTTAACATTTCCTCCCAGATAATATCATTTGACGTAATTGTAGTGTCAATTGAAAGTAAAAACTTTAGGAAGGGGATTTTTTTCCCTCTTTCCTTGGCGTGGACGACTTGTGCCAACTGTTGTCTCCCACTGTGTGCGTCACAACCTGGCTGCTGTTTTAGGAATGCAGCAGAGAGAGAACATGGCTATAAAAGGAGAGCACTTCCACTCAAGGCCTTTGACGTCAGCAGACTGCCATTTCCCTCTTCCCTTTCTACTTTATTCACTTTTGTATACACAAAAAAGCTGCCCATTCTATGCCTAAATAAAATTAACTGCTATGTCTCTCTAAATTAGTTTAAAAGTTTTTTTTGTCATCTCAGTCATGTTATACTTTTTTATATTGAATTGAAAAAATATATTTACAGTCTCACAAAATTGAGTACACCCCTCACATTTTTGTAAATATTTGATTATAACTTTAAATTGAAGAAATTACACTTTGCTAGAATGTAAAGTAGTGTATAGCTTGGAAATTAGTGTATATTTGCTGTCCCCTCAAAATAACTCAACACAAAGGGATTTAGGTCAAAAACGCTGGAAACAAAAGTGAGTACACCCCTAAGTGAAAATGATAAAATTGGGCCCAATAAGCCATTTTCCCTCCCTGGTGTCATGTGACTCGTTATTGTTACAAGGTCTCAAGTGTGAATCGGGAACAGGTTTGTTAAATTTGGTGTTATCGCTTTCACACTCCCTCATACTGGTCACTGGAAGTTCAAAATGGCACCTCGTGGCAAATAACTTTCTAAGGATCAGGAAAAAAGAATTATTGCTCTACATAAAGATGGCCTAGGCTATAAAAAGATTGCCAAGACCCTGAAACTGAGCTGCAGCACGGTGGTCAAGACCATACAGCGGTTTAAAAGGACAGGTTCCACTCAAAACAGGCCTCGCCATGGTTGACCAAGAACTTGAGTGCATGTGCTCAGCATCGTATCCAGAGGTTGTCTTTGGGAAATAGATGAATGAGTGCTTCCAGCATTGCTGCAGAGGTTGAAGGGTTGGGGGGTCAGCCGGTCGGTGCTCAGACCATACGCCGCACACTGCATCAAATTGGTCTGCATGGCTGTCGTCCCAGAAGGAAGCTTTTTCTAAAGATGGAAAGAAAGCCTGCAAACAGTTTGCTGAAGACAAGCTGACTAAGGATATGGATTACTGAAACCATGTCATGTGGTTTGATGAGACCAAGATAAATTTATTTGGTTCAGATGGTGTCAAGTGTGTGGTGGTAACCAGGTGAGGAGTACAAAGACAAGTGTGTCTTGCCTACAGTCAAGCATGTTGGTGGAAGTGTCATGGTCTGGGCCTGCATGAGTGCTGCCGGCACTAGGGAGCTACAGTTCATTAAAGGAACCATGAATGCCAACATGCACTGTGACATACTGAAGAAGAGCATGATCCCCTCACTTCTGAGACTTGGCTGCTGGGCAGTATTCCACCATGATAACGACCCCAAACACACCTCCAAGACAACCACTGCCTTGTTAAAGAAGCTGAGGGTAAAGGTGATCCTGAAATGGAAGGTGGAGGAGCGCAAGGTCTCTAACATCCACCATCTCCGTGATGTCGCGATGGAGGAGTGGAAGAGGACTCCAGTGGCAACCCGTGGAGCTCTGGTGAACTCCATGCCCAAGAGGGGTTGACACAGGCCCCAATTTGGACATTTTCACTTAGGGGTGTACTCACTTTTGTTGCCAGTGGTTTAGAACTTAATGGCTGTGTGTTGAGATATTTCGAGGGGAGAGCAAATTTACACTGCTGTACACTCACTACAGTACATTCTAGCGTCTCTGGCAGAAAAACTGTTCACTGACAAGGTAATGTATTGTTAGATACAATTTTTTTTCACGTTATGTTTGCCTGTGCCCTGGAACTTAGAGCAACTAGAGGAGTCAAAGGTTATATGACCCCATTGACAGGCGACAAAATAAAATGTGCCGTGTCTTCAAATTACATTACAATTTTCTCTGGGTTTGAAAGTTGGTGGAAACATTTGGAATAATGTAAGTACTCAATTGAAAATATATATATAATATAAGTATAGTGATTTTACTTTTTTTAATGCAAAGTACGTCTTTAGTTATTTATTTATTTAGAGACCCCTAGCTAAATGTTTATTTACATAAAAGTCTTGATGCAATCATTGAGAATGGAGTAGAAATAAAGTAGAACGGGAAACAGGTGAGGCTATCTTCACATTTTCAACCCTCCCATGGCTGCTGAGCTGTAGGCTTCGCATGTTGTGTCACTCTGTTCTGCAAAAGAAATACCCTGTCAGCCTGTTTCACATCTGCTTGTTTTATAAAAGGACATCTTTCATAAATCATGTGTTTAAAAGCTGCAGAAGTTCAAACCGAAGTTCCTGTTTCATGTTCCTCTGTGAAACCTTAGCCCTGGTTAATCATTAATACAAGATGCATTTAAAAAGACAAAACACAATCAAATTATACTTCTGGCTCCATTTTGAATCAGACCATAAAAAGTCTGCCATTTCAAAGTGTCACAGGATTGTTTCCACTTGCACAGGAAGCGAAACCTGCAGTGACTCAATTGTATTCCCAAGGGAATAAAACTCCATGGAGCTATAAACAGCCATATTTAAGCCATGCATTGTTGCAAGTGTAGGTTCTGTGCATATAACTAAATATAATTAACCTTTGGGTGTGAGTGGACCTCTGAAGAAGAATTAATTTGAAATGGGATTGTCTGTCATACCAAATTACTTCATTACGTTTTCAATCCTTCATTAAATCGTCATGATGTTGTTATTGTTATGTGAGTGTGACTTGGAAAATGAACGGAAAAAAATTGATGTTTGTTTTAAAAATCAAATTCTCTATTCTCCAATACTTTTATCTAGTTTTTACCCTCAAAGTCATGCTATTCCATTTCTATTTAAGGCCCTGAATCATTGCAGCAACTCCC
Organism: Umbra pygmaea; assembly: GCA_016801145.1. Lineage (NCBI taxonomy): Eukaryota > Metazoa > Chordata > Actinopteri > Esociformes > Umbridae > Umbra > Umbra pygmaea. The sequence goes on from JACXGM010005104.1 coordinate 26,469, forward strand.
AGGGGACAATTGAGATACAGTATGTCTGCTCCAAAACATTCTGTTTTAGCTCTTATCACACTGTTAACTCAATCAGGAAGTCTAGACCAGAATCCATACGCACCAGAAGGTACTCATCTCAGTTTTTCTAGCTTATTGCCAAACCAATACAAGGAGTTGCTATAGCATAACAAAACATGGCAAGCCAATTTGATTACAAGCCTCCCCAAACCTGGACAGGGCTGGTCAGTCAATAGCATTGCCTTCTGTAGGACTGCTAGGCAAATTCCGACTTGAAGCCCTCATTCTCGTACATGGCAAAATATAAATAAAAAAACAGCTCACAATCCAGCAATTCTAGACATAAGAGGGGAACTTTCTTAGAATAACACATATGGTTATATTTTAAAAAGTTAATTACCGGTACAATTCTATATTTTTGTAATGTCTATAATATGCATCGTTAAGGGTGTTTGGAAATACAGCACATGACAGTGCAAATATAGGTCGGCGGACAATTCCCCTTTTGTAGACTGGCTGGCCAAACTTGAGTATTTAAACAGGTGTGAATTCTGTAAGGACTTATGTGTAGCATGATGGTTTAAATTTTATATTACTGGAAGTCCTACCCCGGCAAACCATGGTAACTTGACTGCAGAGGAGAGCAAAATGATTGCCTCTCAGTGAAAGTAATCCATCAAGAACAGATGAAGCAACACCAAATAATGTAAGCACAGTGGAAACAAACCAGGAACAAACATGTTAACGATGCAAAATTCAGTTTATATCTGAAACACATTTCCTGTAGACATTCTCTCCATTTACCTTTTGTCAACATCTCTCTTGACTTTAAGTATCAAATTACAGTTCATTAAACAGCTTGTAAGGACCTAGTGAAAACATGTTACCATTCCATGAAAGAATATCTTCACTTGTGTGAAAATTGATTCATTATTTGGCTAGACTTGTTTCAGAGTAACAGGGGGCTCCCATCAACTTAAAACCTTCAGAGGAACGAGACACCTGTGTGTTCATAGACAATTCATCCCACTAGGTTTCTCATTCAATTGGGTTTTATGATACAATATACTGAGAGGCCTATTAGGACTATTCAGTGTCTCTGATGTACCTTGTACTCTCTACCGATTGCCCCATTGATACAGCTGGAGGTCAGACAGGACCAGGGTCCAAAATATTATTACTGTTTTAGTGAGTATTCATGGAAACCCAATACCATATTGGTCGACATTTCAAGGTCTGAATTAGCAACAAACATTGATGATGACGTAGGCAGACGACTGGGAATAGGTGACAAAGATAAAAGAGGAACTGAATCAGCCTGATGTGATGTTTATTAATGACTTACTTGCTCAATGCTTAAGGTTGTGTTTGTTGTGTGTTCATCTTGGCTAACTGTGAAGGGTAAAGTATGAGAATCTACACGTTTCCACATTTTTCATTACGCACATACCAGTGGTGCTGGTCAAAGAGATGTCAGTTCATATTTCTTGAACATATAATTGACAGCAGTTTGGGGAAGAAAGATATTGCAAGATAATTCTTTTTTGAGAGAGGGTGGAGAGTTTTACTCAAGAGCGTTACAACAATCTGGATTTCCTGAGACTTCATATGAAGCTGAGAGAAATTGTATTTATTTTTTATTTGAATTATAATATATTTTTCCACTCTACACCATAAATCTTTAAAGCCTATTTTTTAGAAGCTATGTGATATCTTCAAGAAGAGCATTATTTTTGTAGCAGTTAACTGACATTGAACTAGGTTCAAGGCATTCATTCTTGATAAATAGTTCCGGGCATTTGCTGTCATTACATACCATTCATGTAGACAAGTGCTGCGTGTGGAGCAAAACCATTCTGAGGTATCAACCTGTTGTATACAATAACAAATGCAACCACTGCACATTTAGCAATGTTCATTGCCCTGCAGCTATGCCAGTAGACAGATAGCATCTTTAACAGTAGTCATAGGCAAGGGACATAAATTTGCATGGAGACAGTGAGGTCTGCCAAATATTTTTTTTTTCCTTAGTCTTGATGCATTCAAGATACACTGTTAGGTCAACATTGGGCCTGGCCATGTGCCAAACCTTCATACAGCTCAAAATGTGCATTCCACAGTAATGTGCTCTACTCACTTCTATATATAGGAATTCGGTCATCCTTCGCCCTGCTGATGTAGGCCAAATGTTTTAAGCAACAGCAACACTGGCAGAAAAGTGTTGAGATCATGTAAACAGTGAATAGTACATACCGTACTAGATTGTTTTTTTAATACTTAGTTTGTATAGGACCATTTCCTTTGGTAAGAGAACATCATTGGGCATTAAAGGGACAAATGGCTCAGTCGGAACGTTGTCAGTTCGATTCCAAATTGTGCAACATGTCTTGGTGTCCTTGAGCAAGGCACTTTACCAATACTATGATATGGCCAATAATGCTTGTTTGTGAAGAGTGTTGACGAACAGACTTTTCCCATCATCTAGTCAAGCAGTCTCGGCTCAGAATTCAAGAAAATGAAATTGTTCTTCAAGACTTGCTACGGTGCGTTGTGCAGCTGAGATGCAGACGTGTGTTGGCCTACAGGCAGGAGTGAGAGACATTGTGGGGGGTGGTGCCTCAATGGACGCTTCACCAGGAAACACGCCCGGATGCACTTATACAGTAATGTCTCAGTAGGACCAGTCCACTAGCCATGGCCCTGTTGCCCATGCATCTAAAGCCTCTTCTCCTGTGCCCCCAGGTTTACCCCTGAGCTGTGTTCATTGAAATGTTGCATCACAGTCCACAAGGAGGCGGCCCAGGGCTGCCGACAGGAATCTGTGTGCCCGGGACAAAACTCCACATTTAGGGCACCGCGCTCCAAAAAAATAACTGTGCAAAAACAAAATTTGGGGCCCCCCTCAGGACTGGGTCCGGGACAACAATCCCAGTTGTTCCCCTGTCAGCTGCCCTGAAGGCCTACAAGGAATATGTCAGCCTACTAGGTTTACATAACCTATTGCAGCAGGTTCTCAAAACAATGCCTGCAACAAAATAAAACAATTGTTGTCTAGACAGGAACAAGGAAAATAAATACATGTACAGTATTACAAACTCATTGTTAACAGCCGGTAGATTCCAGAGGCATTTTATTGACTATTGACTTCCTTTCTCACTATAGCTCTTCTCAGCTTTTAAAATGTTTTACTTTGCACTATATTGTGAAAAAACAGAGAGTGAATAACAAGTGCAGGGTGAAATAAGTAGGTGATCCCTTTGATTCAAAAACTATTTGACACTCTTTTGGCAGCAATGTCCTCAATCAAATCCTGTAGCTAGATCATTCCTCTTTAAAAACCTCTCTTGAAGTCATGCCACATCATTTAAATTGAGTTGAGGTCTCTGACTAGGCCATTCCAGAATTATTTTCTTCTATTCAAGCCATTCTGTTGTAAATTTACTTCTGTGCTTAGGGTCATTGTCCTGTTGAATCACCCAACTTATTTTGATCTTCAATTGGTGGACAGCTGGCCTTCTCCTGCAAAATGTGATGATAAATTTGGAAATTCATTTTCCTTTTGATGATAAAATGCATTGCAGGCCCTAAGTCATCAAAGCAGCCCCAATCCATGATGCCCTCTCCACCGTCCTTTTAATTTGCAATGAGGTTTTTTAAGTTGGTGTGCTGTGCCTTTTTTACTCCACAAAGTGTTGGGGGTTCCTTCTAAACAAATCAATATACATTTTCTTCTGTCCACAGAATATTTAGCAAGTAGCAGTGTGAAACATCCAGGTGCTCTTTCACGATTTGCTGACGTGCAGTAATGTTGTTTCTTTTTACAGCAGTGGCTTCCTCTACAATGTCCTCCCATGATCTCCATTCATTAATGTATAGTAGTTCATCAATAGAGATGTTAGCATGTCTGCATATATTTCTGTAAATCTTTAGCGGACACTCTAAGATTCTACTTAAATTCATCGAGCATTCTGAGCCGTGCTCTTGCAGTTATCTTCGCAAGGCGACGACTGATAAGAATTTGTTTCAGGACCACATGGCTTAAAGACTCCTTCCTTTCTCTGTCCACCTCAGCTAAGTTGAAGATATGGAATCAATCATTTGGAAAAAAAATAAAACTATGTGTTCCAAACAAAAGTATCATACAATGAAGTTTGAGGAATCTCCGTTCTAAATACAAAAAAAGACAAACCATTGTAAACAACAGAAATTGTAATTATGAGATAACAATCACTGGCTCTTGTGTAGTTCAAGTAAAAACAAATACATGTCATGTCAATCTTAAATTTTTATTTTTTCATCCTGATTTGAAACACCGTGTCACGTCAGCAGCAGGGGTACCACGGCAACAACACTCGATCTCCCTGGATTACTAGAAGCTCCATGAGCACCTCCCGTCAGCATAATTGTGCACACGTGCTACTTTCCCTCATCTGTGAGCACTTCCACAATTAAGTAATGTACATGTACACTCACCTAAAGGATTATTAGGAACACCCATTCAATTATTTTTTTTAATTTACTCAACCAATCGTATATATTAATAATAGGATGAATTTGAGCATTTATTATTCGAATATTAAATAAAATAAGGAATGGAATTCGAATAGTATTATATAGAAAGATTAACAGCCCTAGTCCAGAATGGGGGAAACAGAACAGGTTCGCACACTGGGTTTGGTGCGTTGCGCACCGTTCCATTCACTCCGGTTCCGAGCGTAACATGAGGCCGGCCTCCCCAATTAAGATCCACCGACCACCGCTGGTATCTGCGCCATTTTATCTCAATGCCAAGGGAATCGTCCAAAGTTATATTGTTGTGCAACGGACACCAACTGAGAGGAACTATGATGTGGGAGACCAAGAACCTCTGGCTGTAAAGAGAGCCCTAGAGAACTAGCATCACTGGTTGGATTGTCATGGACTTACGACCCTCTCAAGGAAACACCAATATTATGGATATGGTGGACCATTTTAGTGGACCTTCCCGTAAATTTCTTCCAATGCCTGGGCTACCGACAGCATTCCAAATGGCAGAGCCATTTTTCACCTCCATCGTCAGGTAATATGAAATTCCTGAGGACATTGGCTCTGACCGTAGGCCCCAGTTCACAAAAGGTATGGCCAACCTTTATGGAATGATTGGGGGTGTCTGTGAACTTAACCTCTGGCTATCATCCACAGTCAAATAGACATGTGGAGAGGGTGAACCAAGAACTGGAATGATTCCTCAGAAGCTACTGCCAGTACCAACCAGTAGAGTGGGCACCCCTTGGTGGAGTATACCCAGAATTTACTCTAGCCCTGGCCTCTTGGCAACCCAGTCAAACCAGTATATCGGCAGTGGATGATTAGTTCAGATGGGCAGAGGCAGTTTGGAGGGCTGATCACGTGAGACTGCAACAGGCCATTTGTCATCATCAGTTGCAAGCGGAATGATGCTGTAGTAAGGCTCCTACGCTATGTCCAGGTGACCAGGTTCTGGCTTACCACCTGGCACTTCGTACTCAGTCAGCCGTGCCACAAGCTAGCACCACTTCACATGGGCCCCTACATTTCTGGAGAGGATCAATATTGTAACGTATACACTAAATCTGCCAGCTCAATACCGGGGCTCACTTACCTTTCATGTCTCTCTTCTCAGGCTTGTGATGGTGCCGCTCTTCCTGGATAGCACTGTGGCCTCACAGCAAGAAGGTTCTGGGTTCGAACCCCGGTCATCCCAGGCCTTTCTGTGTGGAGTTTGCATGTTCTCCCCGTGTCTGCGTGGGTTTCCTCTGGGTGCTCTGGTTTCCCCCACCATTACAAACATGCAGATTAGGTTTGGGAATACAGATGGAATTTAGCATCTATGCTATAATCTGGCTCATTTACAGTCTGTACAGAAGTGTAAGATTGTTGATTAATGTGCACTGTCCCAAGTAAATAAAATAAATAAACAATATCTCAACCTCAAAGAAGACCTGGTGTACACCATCCGATCCCTTTTGGACTACAGATGGTGTAGATGGCACTTACAGTACCTTGTTGACTGGGAAGGGTATGGTCTGGAAAGAGCTGGGTCCCATATCACGACATCCTGGATTCTGCCCTTAGCCAGGACTTCCACCGCAGACGTCCGGATCGGCATGCCCCACGTTTTCAGGGTCGGCCATGGTCCAGTTGCGCGAGGGTCGCCTCTGAGATGTAGGGTACTGTCATGTCAGCAGCTGGAGTACCACAGAAACAATGCTCATTCTCCCCAGAATACTAGGAGCTCCCTGAAAACTTTCCGTCAGCAGGAGCAGGTGATGCGTAATTATGCACACCTGCTCATTTCCCTTATTTGCAAGCACTTCCACAATGAAGTCATGTATAACAGCATTATCTATCCATCCGTTTTCGTCCGCTTATCCGGGATCATGTCGCGGGGGCAGCAGCTCCAGCAGGGGACCCCAAACATCCTTTCCCAAGCCACATTAACCAGCTCCGACTGGGGGATCCCGAGGCGTTCCCAGGCCAGGTTGGAGATATAATCCCGCCACCTAGTCCTGGGTCTTCCCCGAGGCCTCCTCCCAGCTGGACGTGCCTGGAACACCTCCCTAGGGAGGTGCCCAGGGGGCATCCTAACCAGATGCCCAAACCACCTCAACTGGCTCCTTTCGACGCAAAGGAGCAGCGGCTCTACTCTGAGATCCTCACGGATGACTGAGCTTCTCACCCTATCTCTAAGGGAGATAATAGCATTAAGCCTTCAGTATTCTCACCAATGCCAACCTGGCGTGCACCAGGTTTTGCTGGTGCCCTAGGTTTAAGAGTGTGCAAGGGCGCGCGCCACTCTGTTTTTTCAACAGCGCTCGACAAAGCGGAAACAGGAAGCATGGACGAGTTCGAGGGCACAGTAAACGATTCATAATAACACAGTGAATGGTTCATAACAACACAGTTAAGATCATCTTAGCCACTGTTGACGTCAATGCTGCTGCCAGTTCTGCCATTATTTACCTTTTTCTTCTTCTTCTAGTCCAGGGTTCCCCAAATCCTTCCATGGAGGGCCTAGTGTATGCAGGTTTTTGCTTTTACCTTGTACAAGGCTGATGAAGAAGCTCATTAATTGGTTAAGATCTCCCCTCACCTGGCAGTCTAGACCCTAATTATGCTTTGTTTCAAGGGAAAGGCCAAAAACCATCATACACTAGGCCCTCCATGGAAGGGTTTGAGGACCCCTGTTCTAGTCTGTAGAAATAGCAAAGTAGTTAGCCTTTCCTTAGTTGCGACACCTCTGATCAGGAGAAGATTGCAACTAGTTTCGCAAGCACCACGCTTAAGAATAAATAGTTACGGCACTCCCATGACGTGACATTGTCGTGCGCCAGGTCGGCAACAGTGAGTATACTGAAGGTTTTAGTGTCCTGCCAATAATTTGCCAGGTATTGTCACACTGTGAGTCTTGTGTATTGTTTGTTTAGTTTATTTTACATGCCATGATGTTTCTCAGATTTTCCTACAAAGTATTCAAGGTAGATGTTGTATAACCCTGCTCACTAATAGCTTCTAAGGAATATTGTATGCCTTGTTATTCTCTGTTGTAATACTGCCTACCTTATCCAACCCATTTGTGACACACTGCTAATGTCATTATGTATTTGACCTGCCTATGATTTTGTTTGGTCTGTCAACTATGGTCACTCAAATATGACAAGTCACTTAACCAACTACTCATAGCATAGCTAGCTGTTTTGAGATACTGTGCCCAAATTCAAAGTAACATTTTCAGAACTCAGTCTGTAAATCAACAACTATATTATGCTACAGTTGCTCAGCAATGTACAGCAGTAGATGACTGAGATATCAGTAACTACTCATTCTCAGTAACAAGCTAATCACACCCTTTCTTTAATCAATAAAGAGGTTTGTCTCAATGGTGCTGATATCGCTTTTTTACATAAAAGTGGCCTGTCATCAAATCTCAAGGCTCTTATATTCTCCATTTTACCTGAGAACACGTTGTGAATGGTAAGACTAAGAAACTCCTGGAAAGGATGGTGAATCAGTAATAAATAATAAAATGAGAAATATGTAAACCAACATGATAGCACCATATCTACATCAACCATCACACTCAATATTTATGTTGTTTGTACCGTTGCCTAGTTACAGCAATGAGTACAACTGTTCAATATACAGCAATGGCATTTCGGCTGACATCACATTGCACAGAAGTTACGAGATATGTTTGCGCACGCACAAGTGCTGTCCGATTCTGTGATATGTATCTGTTCATTTACAAGAGGATTAGTTGAAGTCGTGATTTGCTATTAGGTTTTGGCAGCAGCAGACAGTGTGAGCTTGACTCATACTGCCCCTATTGTTTAGAAGATCACTGGTATTCCACAAAACAGAAACTGCTATGAGATGGATCAGTAGCTCAAAGTGCAATTACTCTTTTGCAGGTTTCTGTTTACACAGTGACACAATCCTGTCCAAACAATGCATATCCCCAGAAAAGCATTACTGCCCATTGCAAAGCAGTGATAATCGATCACACTCTAAAACATATTGCCATTCAAACTTCCACACGTTGATCCCCTACAATTTATGTAAAGGTGTTTGTAAAGTGTCTGGAACCATGAGGAAATATATACAGCACATCCCTGATTGCTGGGCAATTTCTTCCAGCTTTCACAATATAACTAAGCCTGGATGCTCCCTATATTTGTAAAGAATAGAATGTGGTCCATGTGTTCAATTAAACATATATTGAAACTAACCAAAGGTCCGAGTTGGAGTTAATAGTGATCAGGTTTACAAAAATCACTGGCAAATCTAGAGCTAACAAATAATGCTAGATGGTAAGCTTCATGAACATGTTTACGTTCTGCCTGAGAATATAAACAGTGTGTCAGAAAATGTACTATCCTCCCAAATCTAAAATGTACCCTTTTAAAGGAGCTCATTTTTCTTAGCATACATACAGGGGGAATTACTGAGGGAAAAGCAGTGTGCGCGATTAAGGCAGAAATCTAACTGACAACAGCTAACATTGCAAAACTCACAGATGTTTTTCTAAGAATTTAGGGAACAGAATTGTGCAACTCTTCTCTTGTCAGAGTGCCTGCAGCTATGGGACAAATCCACACATGCACCAAGAGGAGGGAGTCTCACTAAAAATGTGTGAGAAAAGTTGAGCTTTCCTTGGTGCTCTAGCTCCAAGCCCACAGACACGAGGGAAAGATGTTGACTCTGAGATCCATGTGGTAAATAGAGCTGCCTTGAGAACTACAAAGCTGGCCTTACAGAACAGTGCAGGCCTGTGAGTCTCTACTTGTGCTTCTCAAACACACACATGCAAGAACACACACACACAACCTCGACTGATACACGTACACAACCCCCTGACTGATACACATGAACACAAACCCCTAACTGATACACATGTACACAACCCCCTAACTGAAACACATGTACACAACCCCCTAACTGATACACATGTACACAACCCCCTAACTGATACACA
>JACXGM010005105.1:0-35969 GCA_016801145.1 Umbra pygmaea
AGTCATCATCGCGGGCCAGCAAATCAGTTTGGTCTCTGAATACACGCTCTCTCCGGATTCTCCTATTTGCAATGCCAGCAGCCATTGCGCATCAAATATAGCAGCATGATTTACGCGTCATTTTATAGGCTACACCTAATTTCCCACACCTTGTTCACTTATTTACACATAATCCACAGAATCAATTGAGCATCAACAGAGTTATTTTGCACAACTGTTACTGGAGTCATGCCTCCTGCGCGTTATGGATGAGCCAAAGTCAGGCTCACAGAGAGAATTTCATTTTCCCATGCCAAATTGTAGCTGCACAAGGAGTATATATTTCATCGGTGGTAAATAATATGTGCCTTGTGCAATGTTAACCATATACAGAGGGTGACATGCATTTCCTGAATTAATTTGTCGTTCGTTTGACACCCTCAATTTTAACAGAAGTTATTGAGTGGTGGCAGATTGAGGTAATAGCATTTCCCGTTTGGGTTTTGGCATTTTGATGTGAGTCATCCACATCAATGATCGAACTTTTATTAGCGGATATAATTATTTGTTTAGAATAGTCAACGTCATAGACGTATTATAGTAACTGTAGTGGACACTTTATTTTGTAATGTTTGGTGAGTTATATGGCACTTTTCAGTTAGAATTTGTCACGTTACAGAGCCAGACAAGACTTTGCGTACGGCCCGCACATTCTCACGCCTGCTCAAAAGTTTCCGTGACGGCCCGCATATTCTCACGTCAAGTAATTTTTTATACATCACAACGTGTGCTTGGAAACCAGCGTACGCAAGCTTTTCGTGCGTACGCAACGTTTAAACATGAGGCCCCAGATGACTGCAGGACTTAACATATGCACTGTGTTACACTGACTAATTGGGGGACCTTCAAAATGTATTCAAAATGCTTTTCAGCTCTAGATTTCAGGCTCTTTACTCAAAAGCTCAAGTACTTTCTTTTATTTGTTTTTACATCCCACACAAATACCATCAAAGCGGTGTTTACATGTTTGCCCTAGACATGAGCTAAAACAGTCAAACGTACTGTACGGCTGAGGTGTGCAGAGATTATTCTTTGAGAGACTATCAGGTGACCAGTTTGTGTTTTCCAGCTTAAATCTACAGTATTTCAGAGAGAGAGAGGGAGGGATTCTAAACTCATTGTGTTTAAGGAGCATTGCAGTACCACAGTGGATTAATCTGTGGAAGCCCATGGGTCCCGAACACTGGAGACAGCAATGCTGAATGAAGTCCACAGCTTCATGCACTAATGTTTGCACACTCCCTGCTTTCCCTGTGTTAACAGTGAACCAAGTGAAACAAATCCAATCCAACCCAAACAGAATCATACCACAGCAAAAAAAAGAAGGAATAGGGTAAAAAAACACGCGTCTGGGACAGGAAACCCTGGAACAATGATACGTTCTACAAAAACGTACTCTCACAAATCACATATTGAAATATTATTTGATAATAAGCCACTAAATGAAACAGGGTGACAGGGAATTCAGGTGTTCCAGCCACGGTCTGCTCAGTCCTCTCTCTGCTCCACCATCCTCATGGGTATCTGCTGCCCGCACTGCTGAATGAGCCATGGGTGGGATGTGTTATTTCTCATTTAAACACTGACTATCCAGTGCTCAGTGGGATCCAGACAGACTGTGCTGAATTCAAGATCTTAATGTTTTGTTTTTATCTCTGTAAGCAGTACATCCAATCATTCAGCACAGGAGAGGTAAGGTGGGGTTAAGTCAGGTTGCCACATACAGCAGCAGACACACTTGAAGCTTTATTTGAGGAGGATGATTGGCTCCACTTCTTGTTCTCGCTGTCTGTTTGCTGTGCAAGAGGCCAAAGAGGTACTCAAAGACACTTCCTGAGTGTTTTCAATTCAAATTCGCTCCTCAGAGTGTCAACGAAAGTGCAAATACATCAGAAAGCCACGCAGAACGCGAGTTGACACAACAATCCTGGTTTATCAAGGATTCTCAAAACTCAAATAGACTTGAGTGTCTGTGCATACACAGTGCATCTGGAAAGTATTCACAGCGCTTCACTTTTTCCACATTTTGTCATGTTACACCCTTATTACGAAATTGATTAAATGCATTATTTCCCTCAAAATTCTACAAACAATATATAATGAAAATGTGAAAGAAGTGTGTTTGAAATCCTAGCAAATTTATAAAAGAAGGAAAAAAGCACATAAGTATTCACAGCCTTTGCCATGACACTCCAAATTGAGCTCAGGTGCATCCTGTTCCCACTTATCGTGCTTGAGATGTTTCCACAACTTGACTGGAGTCCACCTGTTGTAAATTCAGTTGATTGGACATGATTTGAAAAGGCACACACCTGCCTATTTAATATCCCACAGGTAACAGTGCATGTCAGAGAATAAACCAAACCATGAAGTCCAAGTAAATGTCTGTAGACCTCGTAGACAGGATTGTATCGAGGCACAGATCTGGGGAAGGGTACAGAAAAATATCTGCAGCATTGAAGGTCCAAATGAGCATAGTGGCCTCCATCATCCATAAATGGAATAAGTTTAGAACCACCAGGTCTCTTCCTAGAGCTGGCCACTCAGCCAAACTGAGCAATCGGGGGAGAAGGGCCTTACACAGGGAGCTGAGTAAGAACCCGATAGTCACTGACAGAGCTCCAGCGTTTCAATGTGGAGAGAGGAGAACCTTCCAGAAAAACAACCATCTCTGCAGCAATCCACCAATCAGGCCTGTATGGTAAAGTGGCCGGATGGAAGCCACTCCTCAGTAAAAGGCACATGAGAGCCCACCTGGAGTTTGCCAAAAGGCACCTAAAGGACTTTCAGACCATGAGAAAAAGAGTTTACTGCTCTGATGAAACAAAGATTTAACTATATAACCTGAATGGCAAGCATGATTTCTGGAGGAAACCAGGCACTCCTCATCACCTGGCCAATACCATCCCTACAGTGAAGCATGGTTGTGGCAGCATCATGCTGTGGGCATGTTTTTCAGCGGCAGGAACCCGGAGACTAGTCAAGATTGAGAGAAAGATGAATGCAGCAATCTACAGATACATCCTTGTTAAAAACCTGTTCCAGAGCGCTCTGGACCTCAGACTGGGGTGAAGGCTCATCTTCCAACAGGATAACAACCCTGAGCACACAGCCAAGAAAACAAAGGAGTGGCTACAGGACAACTCTTGATTTGATTGACTTGAACCCGACTGAACATCTCTGGAGAGATAAAAAAAATGGCTGTGCACAGACGCTCCCCATCCACCCTAGTAGAACCTGAGAGGTCTTGCAAAGAAGAATGGGGGAAACTGCACAAAAATAGGTGTGCCAAACTTATAGCATCACACTCAAAAAGACTTAAAGCTGTAATTGCTGCCAAAGGTTGTGAACACTTATGTAATTTTTTTTTAATTAAAATAAATTAACTAAGACTTCAAACACACTTCTTTCAAATTGTCATTATGGGGTATTGTTTGTAGAATTTTGAGGGAAATAATTAATTTAATCCATTTCGGAATAAAGAAATGTGGAAAAAAAGTGCTGTGAATACTTTCTGGATGCACTCTAAGTACATCAAATAAAACATGTGCATGAGCAGCAGTCCAGGAAGAGATAATGCAGGTAAACAAAACAAGTGAGAAGAAACATGTCACTTACCGTCAAACTTTTTATGTCTGGATACAAAGGTGCTTCGTAATTCGTGACTATTCTCTTCGACCAAGTTTTCGAATTCCAGCTTGCTCTGTTGGCCAAATTTGTCCTCCATTTCGGAGGTGCAACAGGTGTTACCTTGGGGACATAAACGAAGATGGTCACCTGGAAATAACAGAGAGGGGATTTAGGCACCAAACTATGACACATCTATATTCAACCAACACAAGGAGGGTCAGTAAACCTGAAGTTTACATCTGACAATGCGTTTGCTGATTTTAATTATTTGTAATGCTAGCACTGTTAAAAAAGCAGGGCAAATGGGAAAATCCTCTTCCCTACAAAGGTTGCGGCCAATGAGTGTAAATTTTACATTCACCCATATTTAGTACAAATTGTACCACTGATATGAAAGATATTGCTTGTGGAACTAGACACAAATCTCTGACCATGTGTTCCAAATTTAAGTACCAAAAGTTTAAATTACTGTAGGTCGCTTCTCTTTCAGGCCATTAAGATATTGCATTTAGAAGCCCTATTCAACTCTTGCCCTCGAAGCCAGTTCCACTCTGTTTTTTCATTGCAAACCTTTAATCTGTGACTTATTTAGACCTGGTACACCAGGTGGGTGCAATTAATGATAAGGTAAAACAGAAAACCAGCAGGCTTTGGCCCTCGTAGGCTAAGAGTTGAATACTCCCGGGATACATTATGATGTACAGTACATGCATACATATTCGGAGCTATGGATTTCATTCACTGTAATTTTTCCACTCTAAAAATACAGTGCACTTATTGCACAATGTCAGTGTGCAGACACTTCTTCCCTATTTAATTATTAAAGTTAGATCTCACAAGCTGTGGTGCGCACAACATGACAATAAAGTGCCAATGTCTTTCATAAAAACTGTTGGTCAAAATCCAAATCTCCAACAAGCTGGGGGTTAGCTGCATGAACTTGGCTCTGTGTGCAACCATTATTTAATTCAACAGCACATTGTTGTATATCTGCCAGAAATGTTCTGGTGTACCAGTGGGGGAATGATATTGTATGTTGTTTTAGTTGCTGAAAGAGCGATCGCTGAGCCTCATAATAATCTAGCAAACATGTAGAGGTAGTGGCTTCTCTTGTGTGTTTTGACTGATTCTACAAAGTTTAAATGCATGTATGAAACACGGGTGTACGCGGGTGTGACTGGGAAATGTACTGTATGATACTCTCCAGCAGGACAAAGTCAGGTGTACCTGAAAGGAGAAATTCCTCCATGTGAATTCCCCGCGGTATGTGACTGTGAAGTCAGCCATTAAAGCATGCAGCATCCATTTTTCCAAAGCAGCAGTAATACACTGGATTTACATTGGATATCAGCACCAGGAAGTGTCACAAAGTAAAAGCATTGAAATCATGAAATCAGTGTGCCAGAAATAGCCTATAACAGTAATATTAGTCGTGCTGGGATGAGACAATGCACAGTGTTTCCCTTTACACTAACAGACACACAGAGACTAACAGACACACATGGACTGTAACACATAAACAAATACACGGTTTTTCCCCTCCACGCAATCATTCCATTCTCATAGCGTTCAGCCAGCTCCCTAGGTTGCTTGCACACAAAGTGAAATTCAAATTAAAATTGCCAGGAGCCCGATGATGAAATCCATGCCAGGCTCCATTTATCACTTGAGGACAAAGACACGTTTCTCTGCTGTTTATCATCCTTTTCCCATCCTGGGAGTGCATTCAGAAATATTTGTTGTTGTTTTGGACCAAACAATGTTTACAGTAACTGCAGGAATCATGAGACACAATGAAGAGGAGAATATGGGGACAATGTATTTGAGAACATTTGAGAATATCATGGGCAATTTGGCATCTATACAGATTGAATATCAAGGGCAATATTGAATCTATATGGATTCAATACAGAGACAAATATGGCATCTATAGTCAATATTAGGGCTGGGAATGGCAAAGGGACCTCACAATACGATTTTATCACAATGCTTTTGTGCCAATACAATATGTATTGCGATTCTTACGATTCTGAATATGGCAAATCAATATTGCAATTTTTACTTTACTTAATTAAACATGCTAAACAGTTCAATGGAATACAATAAACTGCCTACAACAACAAAGCATGGCAATAATTAGCTTAAAACTTTCTAAATGTTATTAATGGAATTTAAATGTGAAAATTATTTGTCATGATTATTTTGAAAAGGTAATCCACCCAAAATGGCACACTCCTATGATATACATATGCACATATGTGTCATGCACCTAGTTTTGTGGGGTACAGTGTGCACAACACACGGAAACATGTGCCCACAAATACAGATATTAAAAGGAAAATCTAATTGGCTAAAAAATCTAAGGGGGCACATGCCAATGGGTAGTTTCAATCGGCATGACACTTCTATGCATACTAGTACAATAAGGTATATTTCAAAATATGTAGACTATATGATGTACTGTATCATTGTCTTTTCATTTAAGCCTATAGTATATTATAATAATTTAGCAACCAACATAATCCTCTGGCTGGCTACACAATAACAAAACCATCAGTATCAGCATTTCAAACAGTAATATTTGTAAAATCACTCAAATAAACTGCACTATCAGTATAAGTATTAAAAAACATCATATCGAACTTGGAAAAATATTGCATTGCTTGTTTCCTATCTAAAAAAAAGAGATATTCAAAAAGAGATTGCCAACTAATCATATTTCTGTTGTCAAGCGGTTGCTTTGCATGTATTACCTACAACGCAGGGTGTGGCCAATTGACAGCTAATGCAAGTGAATATAGTGAGGTTTGCCATCTCCCCATTAATATCGGTCTTAAAGTCAGGAGACGGTGACGAACCAAGGGGGAAAGCGAGCATCTGGAAAGTGTACCTCTTATGGGGAGATTCTGAGGCTAACAAGGCACCACCTTCCGTTAGCATTCCATAGAGTCCCATTTATTTTGGCATCACTTATATCTGAAGCATTTCAATACGATTTGTCCACTGTTTATTTCTAAAGAAACAGAACAATGTATGTATCCGTTGACTTGCGAACTGGAAAAAACGAATTCTGGTCAGGCCAATCACAACATGTATAGAGTCGGTGGGCGGGCTTGACCTAATTACGGGAAAACAAAGAAATGGTTGCTGCTGCTGGCGAACAGCGCTCTTTCGAATCGGCTTTGGCAGCGACTCTGGTAGACTTTGAGTTATTCTTCTATTTGAGAAAATAACAAAGAACGGCACTGAAGTCATTCTTACAAAAGGAAGATGTGTTCGGAATTTTGCTGACCGGACACTTCGTTGCTCGGGTTGGATGTAGCGCTATCCTATTTAGAGGTCGGCTAACTAATCGGACTGGTCGATTAATTATGGCCGATTATGAGTTTTCAAAATAATTATTAATCAACATTTTTGCTCACTGATTATGGCCGATACTTTTTTTTAGAGAGAAACCACTTCCTCTAGTGTTACAATTAGATACCAAATCAGGTGGAAACTGCGTGCAGCCAGCCCATCTGTCGTGAGCAGTCCACCTGTCCCAAGCTGCAGCATCAAGTCTGGAGGAAATAGTGATTGCTGAGAAGCCATGGTAAGTTTGTAGTTAGCATGAAAGGGGATCAATTAAAATCAGTTACATATAATGACTTGTTAGCTTCACATGGTTAATTTTAGTCTAGAATAGTGGGTAGAGGTTCACTGCTTTCGTTCCGACTGAACTGTACCGATTTTCTATCAACCAAAACTTTTATCGGTTTTGATTTCCTCAAGGATTTCAGGGAAAAACGACCTAGCTGGGAAAAACGAAATGCTGCACAAGGGTTAACTAGCTATTATGCGTTGCATATGATGAATAAGGGGGATTTATAATTAATCATTAGCTCAGCCAACAGTAGTTTAAAATCAGGTACTGGCACCAAACTGTCGTTGTGCACCACCAAATACGATTGGTTAATAAAAGGACAACTATCAAAATCCAGACTAAATGTTTAACCCAAGGGTTTGTTTTAACAGATTTAATAGGCGAATTTGTATGAAATACAAATTGTACTATGCCTACTATGTGTTTTGCCATTTGTTTGGCATTTTGTTTGAACAAATTTAAATAATTTGATATATTTATTTGAGATCTGAAACTATTTTGTGTATTATATTAAGAAGTTATATTAAAAGTATTGTTGTAATATCATTATTTCACCCCCAAAAAATCATTATAATGATAGGTTGATTAATCGGTATCAGCTTTTTTGGTCTTCCAATAATCGTTAATCGGTATTGGCCTTGAAAAATCATAATCGGTCGACCTCTAATCCTATTGCGTGCATAGGGAATTTGAAAGACAACTGTTTATCCCGCCCCTCGGATTGAGCACTGCCAATGGTGAGTTCCTTGCCCCAACATCTTAATGTGGGTCTCGCTGGCCAGGCTAGGAGAAGCTTGCAGGCAATCGGGGGACGTGGAGGCATACAGTCAAGGGAGAAGCCCTTAGAGAGTCCATGAAAAGCAACGTAACTAAATATTTCAGCAATGATTTGATGGATTGGAAAAAATTTGGTAAGAGGCATGATTCGGAATGATTCAGATTTCCCTTGGCACAGCTACCAGAAGACTTACATCTTTCAGACAGGTTGCTAACGTCACATCTACATCGTCAAGCTCAGTTTGAGGCTGCGCAGTACGCTCAGCCAACACCGGAAAAGTGCTTCTAATTGACTTCACTGGTCTCTGTCGAAATCTATGGTTTCTCTGTGTCCATTTTATTTACTGTCTATGTGACGAACATGCAAACTGCCATGAAGTGTATATTTTCTGAATGCATAGTGTTGCGCTTTCAGGAAATGTAAACAAAATACATTTTCATTACGATATAGACGGATGAATGTGTTCTACACAAATATGCACATATTTATTAGCATTTTCTGGCAATCCTTTAACTGCTTTGTTTACTATATTCAGTACTAATGATTTTTGGGTTTGAGAATCGATACTAATATTGGCAAAAAGAGTATTGCGATACATTGCAATATCAATTTTTTTCTCCCATCCCTAGTCAGTAGAGGAAATATGGCATCTATATGGAGTCCATACAGGGGAAATATGGCTTCTATACAGAGTCAATTTCAGGGACAAAATGGCATCTATACAGAGTCAATATCAGGGACAATATGGCATCTATACAGAGTCAATATCAGGGACAATATGGCATCTATACAGAGTCAATATCAGGGACAATATGGCATCTATACAGAGTCATTATTAGGGGACAATATGTCATGAAATCTAAACATATAGGGAGAATATAGGAGACAATATAATTTCTGCATAAGGCACAGAATATAAGAAAGTAAATGAGTCAATTAGGAGACAAGATGGGATCTATACAGGATGAATATATTGGAGAATATTGGGTGATGAGGCATATCAGGGACTAGCCTGGAAAAATCCAGACCCAAATCCTGAACGATTTAGGGTCTGGGATCGAGTAATTTAAATGACTCAACTCGAGGGGCGGCATCAAGCGTGCATTTGAAAATCTCACTGTACGCAATTGGATACATTTGTAACACTACGACCAATCACCAGTGGGTTTTCACTAACCCTATGGCGGAGCTAACTGGTAGATTAAACCCTTGTCGTATCCGGTCTGCAAAACAGCAAAAACTTCCTTCTGTTCCTCTTTTAGACAAAAAGCCAAGTCTAACTCGTTCATTGTAGCGGCCAAAGCTTTTTCAAACAACTGGTGTAGATCCATAGCGATCTTACAATGTTTACTAATGACTTGAGGTCACACTCGCAGAGCTGTCGTCATCTGTTTAACACGCCTCTGGCCCGCCTATATCAGATACACCGATGTGATTGGTGCAGCTCGGCTACGAGGGCATAGTTAATGAGCAGCATTACTCGGTGTCAGAGTAACTTGCTGAGCAAATTCAAATTGTGCTCTCGTGAGAACTCTGGATTTCCAGGGTAATCAGGGACTACACAAGGTAAATATAAATATATGGGACAATATTGGGATAATCTGGTGTAAATATGGGACTAACATGTGGTCTATGGAAATTCAGTATGAATTAGTAGAATATTGTGATAACATAGGTGAATCAAGTGGGCAATATGGGGAGATGTGGGACAGTGTTGTAAAAAATGTAGAAACAATGGCTGTATGATTTATATTTGTAATATTTCGAACTAGAGCATATCTGTAATAACCAATGTCCTTAGATCATAATGCATTATCAACACATTCTTTGACTTCCGTTTCCTACCATTTTCATAATATAAAGGGTTATTGCCAATAAGTCGTCTACGTAGCCAGTAGAGGGAACAGAGTGAAAGATCTGTAATATTACCATTCATGAGGAAATCATATTACAATTGATGACTTGCATGAAACTATGAACTAAATTACAAGTTAATGACCTACATCATCATTCTATTTTCCCAAACAGCCTCTCGTATGGCAATGAACAACGCTGAATCAGCCTGCTCTCAATTTCACACTATCCCAACTGCAATATCGAAGATCAAATCATGAAGAATGAGAAATAATCTGATCACGTGATGACTAACCAATGATTCTTGACATTAAAAAATGTTACGTGCAGAGCGTGAATAAGTATGTTTTGTTAAAAATCTAAATGCAACAAACTAGATACACCCAACCAGCACTGTAATGTGACAACAGACATTTCAATCTTCTCTCCATCTTACGCCTTCCCATGCTTGAGCAATGCTTCAGAAACCAAGCTTCTTTCCTTGTGTCTGTCTCATTTTCGTTTTCCTGACCTGAAGACCTGACATTTTTTTAACCTCCTGGGACTGTGCCTCAATACAGGGTTGGTGTTTTACTTTCCTACAATATTTTCACATCTCCGGAAATTTTTTTTTTTCAAATGGCATCACACGCATCTCCTCGCGTCGGGTCCTAAGCTATGAGCAGTTAGATTCGGGTCTGTAATTCTAGGCAGAAATTGAAATGTTATTAACGATACCCTCAAAGGATTAATGTATTTATACAGCCTATGATTGTGTGCAGCTCAATAAAAACGTGTTGTTACTCGGCAGGTAAAAAATAAAGATAGGAACAAAAATAAACGTTGACAGCGTTAGGTAGGTCACTCTGTGTTGTTTGAAAGCTCCTGGTTTAGTGGACAATTTAATGGGCCATGGCTTGGAGTGAGAGGTCCCACTGCTCACAGTTTGAGAACAGCGCTCTATCAGAGACATGTCACACAGAAACAGCTCTTCTGCACCAACATGGTGTGTTTCTGCAGTCTCAACAGAGCAAAACATCACCTAAAATCAGTCTCTCGTATATCAACGTCCCGTAAGGGGATTTTAGGGGACCTCTCCCCTCTGCCAAGGTGGCCTGCCTGTCCCTTCTTTTCAAAGTTAAAATAGCCCGGTAGAGACAGAGATACCGTTCTATTGGTACATGATGGAATAACATTTTCCATTAACCAGAGAAGAAAAATAGAGGAAATACTATATTCCTGTCTTTTTCTTTCACATTAATCACTGTTTACACAAATCTGGTGAAAGGAATACACCGTTCATTTTGGTACTGATACCAGGCTACCATCACAGCATGTGTGAATTATAGTGCAGAATGTTGTATATCGTTGGGCATCTAGCCTCTTGTAGTAAGGTGCAAAGCACAGAGTCACAAACTGGGACAATGATAAAGCCTTTGTTAGCTTTTGGCTTGCAATGTGTTGTGTTACCTGGAGCTCAGAGTGATCCTCTGCGAGCCTGGGCTGTGATGGCTGAAGGAGACATTATTTCCTGCTAATATTGTGGTATGAAAGCAGACCTCTGGCAAGTCATCTAGTATTAAGAGGGCTGCCTGTGAGGGGGAAATAAAGAGACATGTCCCAACGCAACCTTGCACTACACTAGCCAAATCCATGTCCTCTCGGTTGGTTTATCAGAGCTGTCAGGGTGCAGGAGAGGTCTCTACTGCTGTCTGCTTTATCCAGACACAGCACATTTAACTCATGCACGCAAGCATCTGCTTGTCCTCACATTGTCATGTAAGTGAATTAAATTCACACAAAAAAATACAAATATTAGAAGTCGTTGCCATGATTAGCATACTGGTGAGCGTAAAACAGAGGATGAACACTGGCGTTCAGGCAGGAGTGTTGTGTGGGCAATAGGCTATATTTGCATTATTCTTTTCTTCAAAGGCAAAAAACATCTGATGTGTGTGGGCATTCAGATTTCTCATTGTAACGTGGAACATTTGCAAATGAGCTGGCGATGTAATGGCGGGGGCTTATGCATACATTCAGTGTGTTATCAACTGCTATGAGCTGCCTTGGTGAGGCGCAATTACTTCCTGTCACTCCATTGTCTGTAATCAAGCGGAGTCAGTCAGATCAGCTCCTCCATTATGTTTGTTGATGAAGCCTTTCCCTGGACCTAACACAGGAAGAAATTCATATTCCACGCACTACCTCACCAAGGTCTTTACTCTGCATACTCAATACCAAGTAGTGAAGGAGCTTCTTGCCACCACAACTACATATTAACTTATGGAACAAAAGAAATCATTTCATTTTTAGAACTGTCACTAAAATAGAAATATTCCAACTGCGTAAACGTTAGGGCTACCACCGTGAAATAAAAGAAGCTGGGACTTTACAAGCGAGGAAAGGTAGGCCAACTCTCGAAAGTATTCATCAGTGTACCTGGCCAAACAGACGCAAAGCATATGTGCACTGACATCTGCTGTACCTCCCAATGCCTCTGCTGCCAAGCACCCATAAGGATGAGCCTCAGAGCCAACACTCCTTCTTAAAGAAATAAAACAGCATAGCCAACAAGTGAATCCCAAAATATGTCGGCTATCAATATGTGGATATTAGTCACACTGGGATAAGATTAAATGTTCATCTGCTGTACTGTATAAGTGATTCACTTTCAAATAACTACTGCCTAAGGTTAGGCAATAGCCTTGCATTGGGACAAATACCTGAACTGGGTCAGCACTGGACTTTGATTTAATCTGCCCACTCAATCCAATCCCTGATAAATATTTATACATTGGCTAAAGGTTTGTGACCGAGATATATGCAGCATTATGCCAGATCAGAGAATTTGGGACAACCCCGAGGTAGCTATCCGCTGGGCCTGTGATTTATACAGCAACACGAGTGTTGATGAGAACCCCAGAAAATCTGACAGTAAAACTAATTTGATTAAAACCAGGAACGAGAGAGGAGTTTAATTTGGATCCCAATTAGCATTCGTTGAAGGATCAGCTATTTTGTCTTGGATCCACACAAAACACAGAAAAAAAAACCTAAAAAAACATGAACCGAACATTACCACACATTTAAAATGAAATGAAATTCAAAACAAATTCTGCAGATATCATTTGTGTTTTAGAGTCTGTCGGGAACTTTCTGATGGTGTTGTTTGGAATATCAGATTCATGTTAGACACTGCATTCCCATAGCATAGGCGGCCGTCACACAACTCCAAATGAGAGGGATGTCCCGTGGCTTTAAATAACGTGATCATACCGTGTTCCTTTATGAATGAGGATGGAGAGACTAAGTCAAAGCTGTAAAACAGGCTTAGAGATGGGTCCCAGTGGACTTTCAACATAATTGCACGGGGCTCTGCATCTTCGGGAGAGAACAGAGAGTGAAATATCAAATAGTCTTATCCAAACCGCTGCCACAGTTATAAAATGTCATTTTCAATGTAATTTCAAATTGTCCCACAAACATTCAACTCTTATTACATTTTGGGGGGTGGTAAGAATAACAGGTTTTTTTGTCAATTCTAGAAGAAAAAAAATTGTTTTAGGATACTTCTGATACTGCACAGAATTGCAAGTTAAGAATGTCCTTATTCTCAGGAGAGAATTTGAAAAAGCCTTGTGGGTAAAAAAGCTCTATATCCAATATAATGCACTTTCAGGAACTGTTGGTTCTGACATACACGAAAACAACTGCCATTCAATGACATTTGTAATTTGGAAAATACCATTTTCAAGGTGCAGCTGAGGTGGCTTGTATGTCAAATCAACTCACCTTACCTTGGACCTCCTTAAAGTTCACAGCTAAAGGTCTAAAGTAAAAAAACATGCTTTTGGGTAATTCTAGGAATTGACTTTCAGAAGAAGAACTTGTGTTATTGTAACAAAATGTGTATTTACCTTTAAACATTCTGCTTAAAAATGCATTTTCAAATCAAACAAAGAAACAAAGCTGTTATGGTAAGCGAAAAGATAATTAACAAGTTTGACTATAACAGGGTTCATGATCAGTTAGCTACTTTATTTTATGGGGCAATGTATATAGACCAAAATGTAAGCTATCACAACATATATAGAAACAACCTCTGTTTAGCTTAGTTAGTTTACCTTTATTTTACCAGGAATGTTGACTGAGAACACTTTCTCATTTGCAGCTATGACCTGGAGAGAAGGGCGGGAGGGGGAGTCAATGAGCCAATTGAAAGCTGGGGATGATTAGGTTGCCATGATGGTATGAGGGCAAGAGTCGAAATTTGTCCAGGACACCGGGGTTAACACCCCTACTCTTAAGAATTGTGCCATGGGATCTTTAGTGACCACAAAGACTCTGGACACACGTTTAAAATCCCATCCGAAAAACGGCACCCTAAATGTCCCTATCACTGCCCTGGGGCATAAGGTATAGTCTTAAAAGCCTTTTTTCTTTTGCATTAGTAAGTGTCCGTTAAAAAGGTTTTTAAGTGTCCTTTAAAGAAATCGAAAGTGTAATAATATAACTGGGAAAGCACTTCACTGGATGACAATGGCAGTAATGTTATCTTCAATGACAAAACTACACACAACAAGGAGATGTTTACTGGAAGCCCTGAACCATAAACAGTCTTGTAAAGCAGTGTGTATTACGTGTACCATGATACTCAGACCTCTGGTGGTGTTTACCCTAATAAAATGGAAATGTGGGTTTTTTAGAGGGACTCCAAGCAGGAGTAACTGAAAAAGGTTAGGACCACTCCTGTAAAGAACACCCAAACAACTTGTCCACTGCAGCATGGAATGACAAGCAACGCATAATCAGCATGCGTACAACCATGTCTGGCTTTGATTTCTATCAGAGACCATGTAATAAAAGGAGTGTCAGAGGCACGGGTAGACTGCTGAGGACATTTGATATACACGGGCAGCAAGCCTAGAAGCCTCAGAGAACTAGAGTGCCGTTTGGCGTCAACCTGCTAACTATAGCATAATGTAGCAATGGACGAACAGGTAGCAGCTGGTGGCTGAGAAGGCCCTGAGGTCTGTACTGATCATTACCTTTCACTCTTCATTTACAGCTTACTACCATCACTGGGCTTCATTAGTGCCTGGTGCCCTGTTATACTTTTGGAACTACCAGATGTTATAGTTCTGATATAACTTGGCCCTCCACCTTCCAGTCTGTTGCCAAACAGCCAGAGGAGAGACAAAACACGTTTTAGTACTCACTACATCCCTTAAGACCCTTACATACCCATGTAGGTCTTGAACTGCTAATCATGTGAATGTTTAAATATATTGACCTGACTTTGAAAGTTAATGTACTCTTATAATCTTTACTGGCATAGCCAGAAGAGGACTGGTCACCCATCAAAGTCTGTTTCTTCACAGGGTCTGTTTCTTTATCAATTTGTCCAGGGTTATTTTTTTGGCCACTATACTTTAACACTTTATTGCTTGCACTTCAGTGTCTGGTTACCTGTATAAGCACTTGGTGACATCAGATAATGTAAAATCAGCTTTACAACATCCATTTTAATGATTGAAGACCTCTTTCCCAGGAGAAATGAAATGTTGGTGGGAGTCCTAATATTATTACAGGCATTATTTATTAAATTGATTTGTGCTACATTGTCTGAGCTATTACATGAAAGAGCTGACAGTCTTAAATAATAATTACCCTATGTGAGGAAATTCAAATACCAACAGTTACAGGAACAATGGAAAATACATGAACAGAGTAATACCATGACAGGTTTTGAACAATAATCAATCACCATTAAATATCAAAAGTTTCTATTATAGTCTTTATTGCTCAGTAAGACTAGCGTAATTAAAAAGCAAGATGTGAGCTGAGTGGCTACATAAAGGAAAAAATGTGTGTGCTTATGAAAAATTACATCACTCATAATATAAGTGCACTTAGTGCTTAAATCAATGTCAAGGGTTTAATGGTACAGAAATGAGCATTTCATTACACACTCTTGCATTTAAAGATACCTCACTTTAATAGCATGAATTATAAAGATCCTTTACCATATCTAGAGTTAGTAGAACTTGTGAAGTTTTATGGATGGAACTACTATATGCAAGTAAGTTTCAGACAGGAACCAAAAGATTTGAGACCTTTTTAAATTGCAAAACAACACAAATTTATATGCAGTCACTTGGTACCAGTTATTTATTTGTTTGGTTGTGTTCGTTTTTGGTTCATATTTCATTATTATTGCCATCATTATTATTTTTACATTTATTAGAATTATTATTATTATTCAAATGGATAACATACATTTGACCAAAAAAAATTGTGCTTGTCTCTTGCCGTCTTTCAAGATCAGCTGCTCTGTGAGCATTTCTCCAAATGCAATTGGAGAAAGAACACATTTCATTTTCCTCAGTCATTAAGCAGATGTTCTTTTCAAAACTAAAACTTAGTGCATTCATCTTAAAGTAGCAGTCGGACAACCAGACAAGCCAGTACCGGTAAGTACATTCTGCTCTTGTAAGTACTTTTGGTTAGCTACATAAACATCAGTGCTAAATAGAAGAGGAAAAAGCATTATTTTAAAAAAGCAACTACTATTGTTAAAGTACATAGTGTAGAATCATTGCTCTATTCATTCTCAAATCAGTTTAGTGCCATATTAAGTTCATGGCAATACTTTACATATGGAATAGGCAGTTATGGTTTTGACGCTTTGTAGGTCAGCCGCATGCGCCATTTTGAGAGAACCAATCAAGGGTAAGCGACCCTGAACCTGGAGTGTCACATTACATTTTTTATATGAATCCCGCTGGAAGACCAGGGGCCTATACTACGAAGCAAGTTCAACATGCCCTGGATTTGTTTTCACTGCCTGGCTTCACTGAACCTAACAATTGCAATCTAGATAAGAGATGTCACAATGGTGGTTATCAATTCGTTAAATCAACCCAGGATTTCCCAATCTACTGATGAGCACTTTCACATAAAAGGGGAGGTGTGTGCACCATCAGACCAATCGCAGACACGACAAGTCTATGAGAGCCGCATATTTCACTCAACTGTAGTAAATTATAATTTTAGAGAAATATGAAGAGCATAAAAAATATACCAGACGTAAATCAGAAAGGAAAGCTGGAAAAAATTTCCATCCGTGTATTTATAAATGTCTCAGGCTCATCAATATCATTGACTAATTACAATTATGTATTCCACACCCATAACAATTTTATTTATCATATTCTATCATTTGCAACCCTGAAAGTGTTAAACGGTCATGGAAGCAAATAGAAGATGTAAAGGGTGTCTAAATTAATCAATGTCAAAATATTTGGTTGTTCAACAAGTTCTGTAGGAGTAAATTAATTTATGTACTGTCTTTACAGTGAAAGGGGATACATTGATGTTGATCTGGACCATATATAGGGCCCTATGGTTTCCGCGTTGCGGAAAACACGGACGGAATTGCGGAATCTATCAATAAAAACTGAATTTACTTATAACACGGAATCTCATTGAGTTTGTCCTAATACAAAAGGCAGCAAACATGGAAGTTAATTTGCGCTCTATATATAGGTTATTTGCAGTGTGTTTCTCTACCGAATTTGGCCAGCATGCGGTCCGTCATATCGTTCAAACGTTGTAATCCGCTTGATAACTTGACAGATAATAACAACGGTATTCACTCCATTCTAAATTTTCCAATCAGACAATGCTTGTTTTTTCTCCATTCAATCACTTATCCAAATGGATATAACCAGTGGCGGGCCGTGCATTTTACACTTAGGCCTTCACTATCTTCCCGAAATTATAACGCTTTATAATAATCTCACAATGACATTCTAGGGCTATAGGTTATTGTCATTTGGCACATAATGCACCCCATATTCATAGTGAAGATAAGATTATTCCACTCGATAAAGGTTATTTAACACGAGGCTCAACACCTACGAGACTTACAATGCACTAATTGACCCGACACGACTGAAACCATAAGAATGTATCTACGCACTATGACAGGATGTCGCATTACACATACTGTAGCCATCGGATAGCCAAAATCAATGTCCTAACCAATTAAACAAGAACTAACTCACAACACCCAGTCACAACACTAAAAACATGCAAAAATGCCAGAAGGAACAATCAGGATTCAACAGACTTCCCCAGAGATTGCAGACAAGCTGCGGATTAAACGCACATCCAGGTTTACCACGCACACTCAAAGGCACAGCCCACTAAGACCACTGCATCTGAACCATAGACCTTACATATATATACACGATCTGAACATGCTTCACACCAGTACCCAGCTAGCCAGAAGTGTCGGCCCAGATCCGGCCCACATCTGGGCAAGTGTGGGCCAGATCTGGGCTGACACTTCTGGCTAGCTGGGATCGTATTTCCTTTAAGTTATATTTCTAAACGTTAGTATGTCAGAACTCAGAAATACCACTATTTTGTTCACCCAGAAGTTTTGCAAACTACCAACATTTATCTTTCCTTGCTGAAGGTGGCTTTCAGAGGCTAGGTCTGGGGCGTTCCTCATGCCATTTTCTACAGTTACAGAATGCACTGAATTGCATTCGTTCCTGTACTTAAATGTACTGGTATTGGTATCGGCCCATCCCTAGTTAAGGCCCTGCTAGTAAAAATATATAAAAATCCATCAAACTCACCAAAGCTGCTCATTATTTGAAAACGAAGTCCGGCCTCCTTTCTCTTTTAAAAAGACTTCTATGACGCGGTTGTACAGCACATCTTTGCGTTAAGTTCCAATAAAAGAAATTGCCCAGTGCTAAGAGTCGATCCTGCCCAGTCCTATATTCGCCACCAAAGATACTTCTTCACCTCCATCTGCCATTCTGCTAAAAGTAAAAAATCTAACAATCTAAAAATTGAAAGTTTAAAGAAATCGGAGCCGGGAGAGCTAAGCTAGTTGTTGCTCGGATGGCAAACTTTTTTTACATTTTTTTTGCTGAACTTTATTGAACTGCCAATCCAATCAGCAACAGAAATTATGCTGATGTAAGGCTAGGCCTGCAAAAACGCTTTACTTGGTCAAAGAACACACCCAACATGGTAAAGTCGAACTCTGATTGGTTAAAAATATGACAATCAACAACATGGTCCTGATGGGCTTCAACAGCAGACGGTATTCACTTGGAATTCTGAAGGCCCTAGTCTACCCGGAGACAACACTGATGATGAATGAACTTTGTAAAATATATATAGTGTTAATGAAAAAATATATTAAAGAAGTACAAAAATACATTTCTGATTCTGATTATCTTTGGGCCTGCAGAGAAGGCCTTGCTGGCCCTGACGGCCCACCACTGCATATAACTAGATATAGGCTACTATGTTCCTTCGCCTGAAGCAATTCTCTGACAGTCTTGCTAATCAGGCAGCTCGCACTCAAGGAGAGCAAGGTCGAACTAGCGGGACTGCTGCTGAATGTTATGGCTTTGTCCACACGATTGTGCCTGATACAACTTCTTGAAATAACGTTCATAAATATTTTTGTTTGTGGTTGTTCCACTTTTCTTCCATATCTTAGGAAATCTTTGTCTACTCTTATTTTTTATTGTGGGTAGATTCATCTGTAAGAAGAAATAATGTGTGAAATAGCCTTCTGCCTGTCTAGAAATAAGTACTTTGATAATATGGAAAGTAAATTTAGCCTACCTGGCAATGATTGTGCAAACTGTACAGCAAAATTCTCTATATTTTAGGTTTAGGTGCGGGATTCTGAATGCAACTTTTGTCGAAATCACGGAAATTGGAAAAAATAATGTAAATCACGGAATTTGGAAAAATAAAATTGGAATTGGCCAAAAAATAAAACAGATTTCATAGGGCCCTAAATATATTAAAGTACCTTTCACAAACAAATGCAACACTATGCATTAAGTCTGTGGAACTGTAAGCACACAACTTCGATGTATTGCACTGCACTGGCACATACGGCTCAAGAAGCTGACGAAGACACATCACTCCCTCCACTGAGAATCTATATTTCATAGACTCATCAGAGAAAGCCAATGAACAATCCCAGAACAGTGATCCATTTTTAAATCGAGAATTGATTGGTCAGTATGCGGTGCTTTTGTTCGGGTTAATCGGTTATCTCGACTATACCTGCTCCGGAGCAGGTTAGGTTTGCAGCATAAATTACTATGGCGATTTAACCCGGTACCAGGTGACCCAACATCGTGATACTGAAAACCCAGGGTTAAACCTAAAGTTACCTCGCTAACCCCAAATCTTGCTTCGTAGTATAGGCCCCTGGTTTGTTCAATTTAGGAAATCACTGAACTAATCAAGTAGGTATGTTGCCTAGCTAGAACAGAAGCCTGAAATACCTACAGCATGGCAGTAACAGGTTTTTCTCTCCTGGTACAGTTGTACATTAAGTATAAGAATACATATACAGGCCTAACACTAAATATTATATTGATATAATTAACAATTTGGCAATATGCTAATTTAGAGTAACAATTGCTGATTTGTTTGATATTTTTTTTACTATTGCAAAATATTACCATAATCGTTTTCATTATTTCAAGAGATAAATGTAGACTGTTTTCTTTTTAAATGCAGTGTCGTGTAAGATTATTTTCACCATTATTAAAGAAACTTTGAAAACGTGTTATTGTTGTTGTTGTTGTTGTTGTTGTTGTTGTTGTTGTTGTTAATCAGCTTGATCTTATACTTCAAATATAACAATGATATCATTTAAATTAGGTAACGTTCCTCTTCAAAAACATGGCACAAGTATTGGCAGTGGCATTTGTATATTTAGTGATTTGTGCACCCCTCGATTGTCAAGATAACAGCACATCGTATTTTCCTATAATGTTTGCTGAGGTGAGAAAACTGAGTATTAAGCACAACCATTCATGCATAATCACTCTCTAGATCCATAAAATCTGACCATAGACCTTGACCTCACAGTCTTAAAATGGGGTTTAGTTCAGCGGTCTGGGATGGCCATTGCAAAAGCTTGATATTATTCTCAGTGAGACATACATCGGATACAGTGAATGTCCTGTTTTGGCCACAGAGAAAAAAAGTTAAACCTCAGTTAAACTCCATACCACATGAATGTAAGAACACAGTGGCATTGTTATTTCAAAGATAGAAAGTCACCATTAATCTGCTATATCTCTATTGATGCACGGACTTTCTGAGGCACTGGTCATGTCATCACCATTGACAAACATTTTGGTAGCACCAGTGCCACGACGATAAAAAAACTGAAACCCTGGCAATACATAGTCTCAGTTTGATCACACCCCTGACAAAAAGTACAACTTGTATTGATGAAACTATGATAAACACAACGGCAAAGTGTGAACACAGTGAGCTACGGTGTGTCGACAAAAAAGGAACATTTTAAAAGATTGACTATCTACAGCATCATGATAATCGCTCAATTACACATTTCCATCCAATATAAAACAAGTAGATGCAAAAAAGAACAAGGCAACATAAAAAATTGTCAGTTGTCAACTTAATTCATTGACAAAGGATATTGCCAAAAGCGTCTACTCAGCAAGAGCTTGGTGATATGCTTTAAGAGACTGCCCTGTTATTCTGTTATTCTCCCTGAGAGCCTGAAATACAAGCAGGCGGACCCGGAGTTGTTCCTCTTTCTCCGAGAGGGAGCTAAGCGCCTGTTGAGAAACCCCATCATGCAGCCCATTTTAGTATTCATGAGCATGATTAATGGCAAGGAGATGGAGGAGGCATTTGAGAAATCTACTTTGGCACAGAAAAAAGAGATGAGTGTTTGTGTTCCTGGCGTTCCTGATGATACCTCCTGTGTGTGCGCGCTGCACTGGGAAACATTTGGATAAAACCAACAGACAAAAGCCCCCAACACCGCTGCTATTACTTACAACTCTTTCAACCCCTGCCAATCCCAACAGTCCAATTAGGAACAATCCCATCAACAGCCTTTCAGACGGACAATTGAATGCTAAAGAAAAAAACTACAAGTGATTCCAGACCAGGGTTGCCTGAACAGATTCCTCTGCTATGTGTCAATGGGGTGGTCATCATAACCTAGGCAACATTGTAATAAGGACATATGCCACAGAGGCCATCCAATTCACTTCGTCGTACAGTTGGTTGGCGCTGGCATTTAGCCTTTTTCCATTCATTCCACAATTTGCGGCAAGAAGAAGTCCTGTTCAGATTACACGCCTCAGCAAAGATAATTTGGCTGCGCGCATGCAGCCACGGACCAAAAGAAATATCAGCTCCGTTATTTCTGTCCCATGTCCTCTGCTGGGAACAGGGAGGCCGAGTTGGACTTGAAATGATAGGGTCGAGCTGGGACAGCTTGAGAAGATCCGCAGCCACTGTTCATGCGTGTAAGTTCCTAAAACACACGTCTACCGGGAAGGGTCTGTCAGTCTGTCTGACTCGTATTCCAAGTCACCCAGTCGTCTCGTCCATTTGGTAATTCATCGGGTCAGTGAATGGAACCTGAGACAGATTGGTTGCAAGCATGTCTGCGTGCAGGGCTAGTCTTTCACCAGGGCAATGAGGGCAGTCATGGGCTTGGATTAGGGAGGCTAGTATGTAATGAACTCACTGACAGTTTATTTAAATACAGAGACAAGACCCTTTAGAGGGGCACCAGACAATTTTAGCTGCGCTGACAGGCCACTGACTGAGAGTGTAAAACACTGCACTCATCGCACAGCCGGTCAATTTTCTCAGTCATCCTATGATTTGAAGGCTTCGTCGTTTTACTTGCCGACAACTTGGACCATGGCCTCTGCTGAATGAAACTGCCAAAACCGGGCCCCAGAGTATTACTATACCAACTTGGCCAGCAGGTTCTGACTCAGAGCAGCACTTTTGTCAATAATGCTGACAACACAGCTGACATGGCCCTGACCTGGCTGACTGTGACCACACAGGCTGCTTCAACTCAGTCCCATTCAGCCATTCAATAAAACCCACTCTTCCGAAACAATAGGGTTAGTGCAATACCATGCTCAATGTAGACTAGTCAAGTCAAGCGTAATAACACTGAATAAGACAAAATTCTTATTGACATTTCTTATGTTGGAAAACCTACTACAACCTGTAAGTAATTGTTTTCACAAGAATTTGTGGAAGACAAAGAAACAGGTTCTTCTGATACTGTTTGAATTCAGGTTTGTACGAAGGCATACCAATTAAAGTGAGCAGGTTTATATTTAATCTCTTAATGAAATCTAACAACGAGTGAGATTCATACTTAAGGTCACTGCCATTCAGTATAGTTTCATCACTGTGGACAGGAGGTTCAAACCTGATCTCAACCTGCTGCCGGTGTCACATGTGGCAATGTTAATTGGTTCAGCATTGTCCAGGATTGATGGGGTACTTGTAGTCAACCTCGTTGACTTCTGCCAACATCTTAAAGTTGCTCAGGCACCTGCCAGCTTATCTGTGGTTGTGCTTACTAAATGTGTTCTCCTCCAAGCATGTAGGTGCTGATTAGTACTTCCTGGTTGAGGGAGCATTTTTATAAGAAGCAAAATAGCTCATGAGATTCATTCAGAGGACAGTTGTCTCATTTGTCATCATCATCATGCTTTGATGACGCAAGAACATATGCGTAAATTAAGAGGGGAGAAAAATGGTGTTGTTCATAATGAATTATAATAATAATTTCAAAAGCCCTGAGATTCATTTAATCAAAAGCTGAGTGCAAATTAAGGTATTGAACTATCAGTCATCAGAGCTTTTCATTTCATAGCCTTTATTAAGTAAAAATCAAATATGCTTTTGTATCAGGCACCACTGAAAAAATGTACAATCCATGTACAAGCCACAGGGATTTTGTGAGAATGAGGGGAATTCCAGTGTCGGCCATCTAATCTGTAAATGTATGTATTGTCTCAAAGGAATCATACATCAAAGCTGTGCTGGCACACCCTTCCCACTTAGACCACAATTAGTCGTTAATGGCCCCCCTATTGGGAAATGGTCAAAAGAAACAGAGTAATTTTGGTGAACACAAAGTAAACAATACATAGAGATACCTGGCCTGTATTGTGATTAGAATTGACATGAAATATGTTAAGACCTGCTATCACACCCATAAACTAGTGAATAGATACACTACGGTTTATAGCCAAAAGTATGTGGACACCCCTACTAATCCAGAAGGAGGAATAATGGTCTGGGGCTGTTTTTTAGGGTTTGGGTTAGGCCCCTTAGTTCCAGTGAATGGTCATATTAAGGCTACAATATACAAATACATTTTAGACAGTTGGATGCTTTCAACATTGTGGCAAAGGTAAGGTTTGGGGAAGGCCCTTTCCTGTTCCAGCATGACTGTTCCCCTGAGCACAGAGTTACTGTACATGAAGACATGGTTCGACAGGTTTGGCATGGAGGATGAGTGGTATGCACCGAGCCCTGGTCTCAAACATACTGAACACCGTTGGGATGAATTGGAACAGCGATTGCAAGCCAGGCATTCTCATACAACATCAGTGTCTGAACCCACAAATGCTCTTTTGGCTGAATGGGCCCAAATTCACACAGGCACAATCCAGACCTACTGGAAACCCATTCCAGAAGAGTGGTTGCTGTTATAGCTGCAATGGTGATGTCAACTTCATATTAATGACCATGGTTTTGGAATGAGATGTAGAACAAGCTCATATGGGTTCGCACACTTTCGGCTATACAGCGTATGTCAACCATGACTTATTTTGCACTACAGACTTATTATTACCTGTACTTTGAATCAAAATGATAACAGTTCAAATTTAATTTATTTGGCAGACGCTTTTCCAGAGCAGCAGTTTAACAGCTCTGCTTTGCCTCTTCACTGGCATGCAAGTCAAATACTAAAACAACTTACACACAAGTGCGAAGGAGTGATTTTCTTATTGGGGGGGACAAATAATATACTGTAATTTTAGTACATTGCGCTTATTATTGGGGGACCACATTACTTGCCTATAACATTGAGGGGGACATGTCCACCTCATTCCCCATTGCTCCTACTCCCTTAGACATAGTGTATTGAATAAGACACCATTTATGAGTTGCACAAACAGCAGAATATGTAGCATTAAAAACATATTTGTGTAGGTACGGTTGTGAATTTTGTTTTGTTAACACCTTTAAATTACATGCATAACTGCATGAATGGCCCCTATAATATACTCTAATCCAGGGATACACAAATCTTACCCTACATGGGACAGACCCAGCTGATTTTCTGTTCTATTTCATCATTAATTGCACCCACCTGGTGTCCCCGGTCTAAATAAATGCTGGATTAGAGGGTTGTAATAAAAAAATGGAGTGGACCTGGATTCGAGGGTCAGATTTGAGTATGAGGGCGCTAATCTTCATCATGAAGTTATTACAATAGGTAAACGCTATGTGATGCATCAAAGAACATAAAACAAGTACAGTACATGTAACTATTGAACCGACTGGACAGAAAAAGTATGTGCACCTCTAGAATTATAACTTTTTTAATACAGGGAATTGAAGTTGTGTTTTATTTTGAATGAACACTTTTGTCATTTAGTGGATCCTCATCCAGAGCGAATACAGTAACTTTCAATCAATGAGATCACATGCTGGTGTGGTTTAGGGGTGCCCTGTCAATATACAAAGATACACAAAGCTTGTTGACCTACAAAGTCTGAAACTAAAAACAGAAATATGGTGTAATATAGTGTAATATGGCCAGTGAAAATGTTACATTTAATAAGTACTCAGTTGAAGAGTTGTTAAGGTTCATGTACACTGTCTGATTTGTCAGATTCACTGTGTTCACTATAAGGAATCACTGCACATAGCTATATGCACTAAATAATGATATTTCGAACATGTTTAGAGGCTAAAAGCATGTTTTAAAACTTGCCTTGTAAATGTGTAACGGGGGTAAACTGAAGCAGGGGGATAACATGGTTTTGGACAGATTGTTTGAGGTATTCTCACTACTGACAACACTCCAGATATCCAAACAAAAGAGCTACGTTTTGAAATCACCCGGAATTCTCCTTTAAGGCCAGAAGTGGTAAGCCAAGTCAAATATCGGAGAGGCAAAGGCGAAGGATGGTGGAACGGTCAAAAACAGTCCACAGACCACCTCCAAAGACCTACAACATCATCTTGCTGCAGATGGTGTCACTGTGCATCGTGCAACAATTCAGCGCACTTTGCACAAGTAGAAGCTGTACGGTAGAGTGATGCGAAAGAAGCCTTTTCTGCACACATGTCACAAACAGAGTCACTCGAGGAATGAATACGCACATTGGGACAAACCAGCGTCATTTCGGTAGAAGGTGCTGTGGACTGATGAAACAAATATGGAGTTATTTGGTCATAACAAGGGGCGTTACGCATGGCGGCAAAAGAACACAGCATTCCAAGACAAACACTTGCTACCCACAGTAAACTTTGGCGGAGGTTCCATCATGCTGTGGGGCTGTGTGGCCAGTGCCAGTACTGGGAATCTTGTTAAAGTTGAGGGTTGCATGGATTCCACTCCTATATGAGAATAATTTAGAGCCCTCATACTCAACTCTGTACCTCAAAGTCAGATCAACTGCACATTTTCATTGCAACCCTCTAATCTGGGACTTATTTAGACCTGGGACACCAGGTGAGTCCAATTAATGTTGAGGTAGAACAGAAAACCAGCAGGCTCCAGACCCTGTAGGGTTAGAGTTGAATACCTCTGATGTAGAGGAATCAGTCACAAAGTTGAAGTTATGCCAGGGCTGGATATTTCAACAACACAACAACTCAAAACACTGCTCAAAATTTACTCTGGCATTTATGGAGAGGAACAAGTACAATGTTCTGGAATGGCAATCCCAGTCCCCAGACCTAAATATCTTTGAAAATCTTTGGGGTGATTTGAAATTAGATGTTCATGCTCAGCAACTATCAAACCTAACTGAACTGGAGATGTTTTGCAAGGAGGAATGGTCCAAAATACCTTAATCCAGAATCCAGACACTCATTACGGGCAATAAGAAGCATCTAGAGGCTGTTATTTCTGCTAAAGGAGGCTCAACTAAATATTGATGTGATATTTCTGTCGGGGTGCCCAAAATTATGCACCTGTCTAATTTTGTTTTGATGCATATTGCACATTTTCTGTTCATGCAATAAACATAATTTCACTATTGAAATATTACTGTCCTTCAATTATTTGATAAATCAAAATGAAATTGCTAATCCAAACACCCAATTATTTATGAATGAAAATCATGGAAATTGTCAGGGTTGCCTAAACTTTTGCACACAACTGTAATAGTGTTTGTTAGCTATGTTTTTGATTAACCCCCAAACACATCTCCATAAATAACGCAGGTAGCTTGAGTTGAAACCGGCAGGAGAAGCAGGTGCATGACATCGAATCACAAACCTAAAATCAAATCACAAACTGAAATAATAATACTAATTTAGAAAAATTAATGAAGACAATTATAACGAAAAAAAATTTATCAAATATAACGGAGTAAAGAGTACGTTATTTAAAATAAATACTAAGTGTAGGATTAAAGTGTACAGCCCTCAGAAAGTAACTAGAACAGTACTCTTTCCTCTGAAACTGTACTCTTTTACTGATTTGCATTACCGGTACTTGCAATGCATTACTACCCACCAGCAATTGCCTTTTTGGGCAGATGAACATAATGGTATGTTTGGAGTATAAAAAATATTGTATACAACACCAAATCCTCATCCTAACCATTGAAGCATGGTAGAGGGTGCGTCATGGTTGTGGGCTTCTTTGCTGCCTCAGGGCCTGGATGGCTTGCAATGTATAAGGGAAACATTAGGAAATGTATTAAGAAATTCTAAAGCAGAATATAAGGGTAACACTCCCTCATCTGAAGCTAAAAATAAGTCTGGTCATAAAGCTTAACAATGACCATAAACACATAAGCAAATCCTCAGCTGAATGGCATTTCCAAATGTTAATTCACATCTTGGAATGTTCAAGGCAATCTTCACATAAACTTTATTGAAATGCTCTATCATGAAGCAATCCACTCATTTAAGATGTCCGAAGGTCATCAATGATCTGAAACTGTTCTGTAAGGCAGAATGATCCAAAGAACCTACTAACAGATGAGCAGGTCTGATCAGCAGAATGTTTGCTTCAGGTATTTCCTGTAAAAAGGATGTTTCACCAGATACTAAAATCATGTTACACATACCTTTTGCTGTAAATGTTTGACCAATGTGTTCAACATACTTTGTTAATTGTACCACTATTTAACAAGGCAATTTGACTAATAACCAATTATACTTTGCAGCAAAGCCATGGGAGCAAATAGGTATAACTGTCCTGCTCACGGCAGTTGATTGAACAAAGGGGTTTATGGACGCCAGTCATATATCCTAATCATGCGTCGAAGTAAACATGTTTGTGTTTTGGCTTTAATCAAAATTTGATCATAAAATATAATTGATTTTGAAAACCAGACTATATTTTCGGGGCCCTTTATGCAATTCATTGAAAAAGGTTTTCTTGCAAATGTACACATGTTTGCTCACTCAAGACTGTCAGCCATCAAATTTTCTGAGGTATTGACATTGCATTAATCATAGTCATAAAACAACTGGGGTCAACACCCATGTGGATGTGATCAAAGCTCCTCCATGCAAATGAATCACTATGAAATGAGAAAAATTGAGCTATTCATTCATATGAGATTAGATGTCAACAACAGGAGTGTGTTTACAGTACATCTGGGGGTTTTAATCAGTTAGTTATTCAAGCCTGTCTGTGAACAGGTGTGCTTGTTATCAAATATGCAGCCTTTACCTCTGCCAGAGTACTGTCTGTAACTACAGCATTATGGGATCTAAAGCCATCTTGACATTAATGGTTTGAACCGACAAAGGACATATTCATCATTTTGGGAGGGTACATGAAAAATACATCATAAAAATATGTTTTTGATCAACTGCGTGCAATTCATCATCATCGACCATGCAATACCAAATATTTACCAAATCATTTTAATATTCCTTTGGACAACTCTCATTTCCTTCTGGAGGAGAAACGGGAGCAGAAACCATAAGAAATGTAATTTCAACTCAGCATGCTGCAGCTGGACTTGGCTAGGTCTAAGAAATCCGAACTACTATGGACTGAAGTTTGGGAAGTCCATTAGTATATTTCTGAACACCACCAGTCTATTAGTTTGGATTAACATATGTATTACAAGAACCATCATAATAGCATAGTATGCCAGCATTAACCGGTGGTTAACACACGTGAAGGAGAATGGATACTACGGTAATTGAATTGCACTGCTGTTTGCAATGACTTGTCGGAGAATTGTATTGAAGTGTCATTGGTCCCTTATTTGACAGAATTATCCCAGTGAATGCTTGACTGATGATGCATTATTTCGACACACTGACGCAGAGACCTCTACTGGACACCCCATCAAATCAATTGGCAGATTTATTGGCTGCAGCCTTATTTTTACAATATTATGAAGCAAACAGAAACAATACTTTAACCAAAATAACACGATCTCAATCACGCCTTTATTATGCAAGTTAACTTTCGACCAAAGAATGAAAACAAAAAATATTACAGAATTTATATAGGCTAAGGTAAATAACATTCCTTTTTGGTCTTTATTCATACCTCTCACTGAAAACGTTGCTTTCGGGTTTAATCTTGATAACCTACCTTGAATAGGAAGTTATCATGAGTTATGTTGCTAAAGTGTAGGCTGATCATTAAGACATTATTTACCTCGACTATTTGAGAATCTAAGTTAAAAAGGAATGATATTATGGCTAATTACTTAGTCTGTTAATTATAATTAACTTTTTTAATATCAAGATACATTTCTCCAAGCAAATTTACCTAACTTGTTTTGACTGAAATAGGACATATATGTGCTAATATATTTCTTTATAAAATAAATGCGCTTTCTAGCCCAAAAGCACCGGTTTTCTAAACGTCCTTTCACCTGCAGTAGTTTAGATAGCCGGAAATGTTAACCAGCAGTTAGTGATGGAAGTTAGAATTTAACAATTTGCATATACATTTTTTACTTCCTTTCTTGTCAGATTTACACAATCCTATTTGGTTTATTATTACATGAAACAACTTCACACATATTCACTGTGTTGAATAGCCTATATCATTATTGACAGGTAGGGCTAACATATTACATACCTGACATTTCTTGCAGAGGAACATTTTCAAAGCTGAAGCCTTTTGCAATTGAGGCTTCTCTAACCTCACTGCAGTTACGTGTTTTAAAATCAGCCCCATCTGCAACAGACAGCACAAGAGAGAAAGTCCAAAGAACGGTCTGTATTCTCAACATCGTGCACTTCTGTGATTAATCCTATTTGATCATCTGCAGATTCACGTTTAGAGAGAACTCCACTTCAGCGCATCCGCACGTATCCAACTAAACACTAAACGTTTAGTTGTTGCCACTTGTCTCCAAATATTTGCACATCTTTCTCAATCAAAATATGTTTATTTTGCCACCAGCGGTACAGGGTCCCGCGTTAACGCAGAAAACAGATTGTGAGTCCATACATGGATCCTAAAGATAGCGGGTTATCAACCCGTTCACCCAACTTCACTCAGAAAGTGACGTCTGTGGGATAACGTAAAAAGTCGAAATGCTTTTGACGGGAGAGGATATGCTATGTGCACAGACGCATAAGCAGAGCAGGCAGGAAAACGTGGAGTGGATTCGTCATATAGTACTCCACCCCAAAAAACCATTGTTTCATTAAAAGATAAAGTGAGGTATTGTCCTTGTTTAACCGCAATAACACGTGTTTTATGTACTAATTAATATTATATTGCATTATAACATAACTGCACTGCTTGACTAGCCTACTACATAAATGCCTGTAGCCTATATGGGTTGATCATGGCTGGCTGTCCTTGTATGGAGATTTGATTGAATCAGGGTAAAGCAGACATGATTGATGGATTTTGTCAAATTTGACATTGTTTATCAGTATATTTTATGAATAAGCTTTTTATAGCTGTGGAGAATGTCCACAGTTATAAAGTACCCATGACAGGTACTGGTATATTGGTCTGAGTTGTTTGGAGATAATGCTTGAACCGTTCTGTGCTTTATTGATTTTCTAGCAGCTTTGTCCTGGGGTAGATCAGTAGTGGATTATCATCACAGCCACAATGCCAACTGCATTACTCGGGGTTACAAAATGTACACTTCCGCCACTATTTCCTAGTTTTTTTCTGTAACATCAAATGTATTTTCCCGTTTACATTTTAATTATTTTAGCAGAAACTCTTATCCAGAGCAACTTACAGTAAGTATAGCATCTTCCTTTGGAGCAATTTAGGGTAAAGTGCCTTGCTCAATGGAACCACAACATTTGAGCACCCTTTCCAAGTCTGACTCACTATACACTGAGCTACCTGAGGCCCCAGATACAGTACATGTGCCAGATACAGCAGGTGTTTTTTTACGGCGAAATGCTCACTTAAGAGCCCTTCATGATGGTGCAATTTGAATTAGTGATAAGAAAATTACATAACAGGAAAAGGAAAAAAAACTGTGATGGAGTTAAGTTTACAGCACAATAAAATACATAAACATTGACAACAACATACAGGATAACAGGTTAAGGAGTTATAATATATACATGGAAAATCTAAATACCAAAAAGATTTAAATACCAAAAATATACAGTAGCAGCAGCAAGTCAGGTGGGCACAGCGCCAGATAGTGTTAATCAGACTGTCCAGGTATACAGTATTCCAGTTCAACTATGTAGCAGTTGTTTAGTTTGTGGGTAGAAGCTGTTCTGCCGACTATTTGACTGAGTTTCAATACTCTGGTACTGTTTGCCTGATGGTAGCAGAGTGGACAGTTCATGGTTTGGTTGAGCGGAGTCTTTGATTCCTAGCGCCTTCTTCAGGCACTGTAGCGGTCTTGGAGGACAGTGAGCACGGCCCCAGTGAGATACTGGGCAGACGGCACTTCACTCTGTAGTGCTTTCACAGAGGGGTGGTGTACAGGGAATACAGCAGGGGACTGAGCACACATGCTGGTGGCCCCCCATGTTTGAAGGTCAATGTTCCAGAGATGCTGTTGCCTAACCTCACTACTTAGGAGTGACCTGAGAGGAAGTCCAGGATCCAGTTGCAAAGGGAGGTGACCATGCCCAGTAACCCAAGCTTGGTGATAAATTTGAAAGGGTGTGTTGAATGTTGAGCTGTATTTGATGAACAGTACTCTCACATCCGTGTTTTCCTTCTCATCCATGTCGGAGAGTGTGATGTATAGGGCAGTTGATCACCTGTTAATCTGTCGAAGCGATATACAAATTGGGAAGGTGGCTACGGTATCATTTCCATTCAGACTGTTTGCCACCCAACAATTTCAGACGAGAATACCGAAAACTGGAACCTACACAATAACACATACTGAATAGTGACAGTGCTGTTTCCTAGTGATGATGAGTAAAAAAATATGATATCCCAATTCTTTTTGACCAACCTTCTGTAGGTGATGGTCATTTGTGGGGTATTGAGGGAGAATAATTTCATCTTGTCTGAGCACTTACCTTTGCTTTATACTGCCTTCAATGTTGACACATTCTTCTTCCAAATGTGAGGTACGCTATTGTAATACCCAGGTTACAAAAAGAAATCTCAAGGTTTGTTTGAAAACAGAAAAGACAGGAATCTTATCACGGAATATGCGAGAAATGGATGCCACAATGTATGGGGCCTGTGAAAATATTCATTGGATGTCAAAGACAATTGCTTGTGAGATATCATGCAAGTCTAGTTCATCTCTGGAAGAATTGTTCCACAGTATACAAGGACTCAATTCTATCAAAGCTGCATTGCAGTATCTATGCAGTAACTATATATTGTTTTGATCTAATGAACTCACAGACTAATATTGAGTACCGTATAAACATCTACTACCACAATAACACAAGTGTGATGGCGTGAGAATTAGAATATTGTGAATTCTGACCCTGAATAAACACTGTTAAAGCAAGTTGGAATATATCCGTGTGCGTAAAAGTATGGTCAGAAAGGTCCCACTTACATTCGGAAATGCCTTAGGCAAGAGAAGATTGAGAATACATTTACACTGCTCACTTCTCCTTCGTTTTCAGCAATTGCTCAATGTGTCAGAGACAAATACATTTGTGGAGGATTTTTGATGCTGACTCTGATGAACAAATCTACGGAATAATGAAAAAAGAAACAAAGTTACAGTATGTAAATACAAAGAGCACTAACAACTGAATTCATTTTAACCATAGCAGACACTGGCTTTCCCTTTTAAAAGCAGAACAATTCTATTCAATATAGTCACACAGCAGTCGAAGACAAACATGGATTATTTAGTACAAAGGAATGTTTGGCAATTGAGATCTTATGTGAAAGTGCTAAACATCATTAGCCTGCTTGATCTTTCTAAAAGCCAAATCTAAACTCATCCCCAGAGCATGTCAACATTACCAAACCCAATTAGCATTCTGATAACAGGGATAGCATAGTAAGATCATCAGAAAATAGCCCCCACTAGTATGGGAATTTACATGACTCAGCCTTTGAACCATCAGCTGTTTGAACAGTGCCGGCCCAAGCCTTTTGAGGGCCCTAAGAATAATTTTCATTTTGGGGCCCCCTCCCACCTCGCGGAGTCAACTGTTCACTCAATTGGGGGCCCCCTGGAGGCCGAGGGGCCCCAAGCAGCCGCTTAGTTCGCTTATGCCTCCGGCCGGCCCTACCGGTGAAGCAATACTGCTGGGTAGATTAGGAAATAAAAGTACACTACCATCACACTTGACCATTTCAGTAATCTATCTCTGAAGTATACGCTATTGGTCTGGAATAGGATAATCTAATGAAGTCATGGCTGAAATGCTTATAGCAATTGAACCACGATGGTAAAGATCATTATATTTTCTTACTGTTTCACAGAGGGATTTTTTATTCAGGTTGCCAGTCTGTCATCTAGCTTGCTGCTGTGATTTTTTATATGCAGTGCAACACCCCAATAAACATTCTTGTCTGTAAGGCTGTGATATTGAAAAGCCCTTTTTCAAAAGAGTAGCCTGACATGTCTCAACGACAGAAGGCTACATTGCAATGCATTTTATCACTTTTGACATGATGAGAAATAACCCTGAGAATCTACAAGCACCCTGAATTAAAGCATTTGATTTGTTTTACGTTTGCTCTGCACAACTCTTGCTGACTCATCAAGGAAAAAACAAGATA
This sequence comes from Umbra pygmaea, assembly GCA_016801145.1. NCBI lineage: Eukaryota > Metazoa > Chordata > Actinopteri > Esociformes > Umbridae > Umbra > Umbra pygmaea. The sequence goes on from JACXGM010005105.1 coordinate 34,168, forward strand.
GAAACAAACTGCTGGGATCACTTTTTCATTAATGAACAATACAAACCACAAACACCTAATCAGACCGTCAAGCCAGAGAATTACACATTGATATTTTGGAGTCCAGTTAGATAACTGACCCGTATGAAAGATACCTCATTCATTTTGTAATATTGTGCCAAATATTTTAAACGCATACTTGTCTTTTAATTTATTCTATTGCAATATTGTAAAGCTACATTTTGGTAACTGTGCCAATGTGTATATGTAATTAATTGAGTATCACTCTGTAATTCAACCTGTCTTTCCTAGGAAGGATTGAGACGTATTACATAGATGGGAAAGCCGACCTAAAAACTTATAGCTCCTCTCCGCCGTTCATCCTACTGGGTTTAATTCAAGCTCTGGGAACAAAGGTAGAGAATCTGACTGTAGCAAATGGCTAAATTTAATTCTGTTATCAGTCATCTGTCAAGTCCAGAAATGAAGCCAGGATAACGCATTCATGGAACCCAGACCAGGACCTACAGTATACAGTACATAGCAGGGAAATTTATATTTCTGAATTCCTCCTCTTTCAACTAGGGGATGTATAGGGGCTGGGTTAGAATAATGCTTATTGATAAGATTTGCAGGGACTATAAAGTCACATTCATTTCAGATAACAAGATGTATTTCATAGGATTTTAAATGAAGCCACTTGATCTATTCAAGGCAACTGCAATTTTATCTTTAGAAAACAGCTACAGTATGATAACGGTGACCCTGTTATCTGGGAATTGACAAATGCGTTACACAAATCTGTAAAACAAATAACATTAAAGCCAAAAATGTATTTGTTCAAATATTCATATAGTGGGTGGACAAAATAATATAAACACTGCATGAATCATAATTACAAAGTCTGCAACAGAAGACATTAAGTCGATTGCCAATAAAAAGAAAAAATGGAAAATGATTTAATGTGTCAATGGGAACAGTCCCAAAAATCATGATGGCATATGCCGAACATTGGCAAAATGCATTGGCAATGAGAAACAGTGATCACAACTCAAGGCTGACCAACAGGAATTAACACTAACAGGAAAGCAACTAAACTCCCCGAAAGTGCTGAACAGCTTTAACAATTACCACAGAATTAAATCAGCACCTCTGTGAAATCTGTTTTAACAAAAATTGAATGTTGTGAGATTACATAGAAAAAAAGACAAAGGAAGCTTTCAGCCTACAATGTCTACTTGTCATGTGTTAAAACATGGTAAGAGCAGCAATCTCATGGGAGTGAATTGGTCCAATGTTTGCTATGCATGATCATATAACAGCATGTGTGAGGTAAATATGTCTACGGTAGTGGGCTAATCTATACAGTGATTATAAAAACTTGACAAAATTATCAACACCCCTGACTGGCAAGCACAAACAATACTGTAAAAATATAAACAATACAATTATAGAGAAAAACACAAAATACCAACATGTGAGAAATACTGTACTTTATTAATGTGTCAATGGAACCAACCAAAATCATTTAATTAAATAAAAATCTATGTCCTCCAAATCAAGGTTTCACGATTAATGGCACCCTTAAAGATGATTGTAAATAACATCTACCAGAATAAAACCAGTGTCAATGCGTGGAGATAAATAACCAGGAGACAGGCGCAGGAGAACTCTTTAGGAGTGTTTAATAATAGTTGATTCCAAAACAAAGCTTCTGCAAAAAACAGACTCAGCAATACGACGCAGATACCAACAAGAACAGACAAGGTGCAATGCCCAAACACTGTTTTTATACCCATCCCCACCCTGCTTGTAATCAAGCC